>BGNK01002310.1:4312-41105 GCA_003297005.1 Symbiodinium sp. clade A Y106 | reverse complement strand
ACGGTCACGTGGAGGTTGTACATTTGCTTCTTGGAGCTGGTGCTGCTAAAGATTGCTGGGACAATAGCGGCAACACAGCGCTGATGCTCGGATCCGGCCGTGGCCACTCGGATGTTGCGCGTTTGCTTCTTGAAGCTGGTGCTGATAGAGATTGCTGGCGTCTTGCGGGCACGACAGCGTTGATGCACGCATCTGAGTGGTCGCTCAGAAGTTGCTAAGCATGAACCCAGGAACCCACACCCTTGTAGACCCTAGACCCGGAGCCCTCTTGAATGTCAGCACCCTCGGCCTACGCCTGAGCCCTAACATGTCTACACAACGAAGACCGTTTTAGGGCTGCTTGAGGGTCAAAAGCTTCTGAGCAGGATCTCTTTGGTACGGTGCGGATCCACGTTGCGCAGCTCCTTCTCAGCCAGTCGGACTCTGTGCTCTGTTAAGGGTATATTCCGTAAGTACCTATAGTCTCCATTGTAGTTCCTTTTTTGGGTTAACCAAGTTTATTATAATATAGTTTCGGGTTAACCAAAAAAAGGAACTACAATGGAGACTATAGGTAAGGGGTATTGGACTCTCCGGCTGCGAACCCTTCAAAAGGGCCTAACAAAGTAGATCCCTTAAGAGGTTCCTGTAAAGTAACCTACAGTACCCCAAATGTGATACGGTTGATGGACCCATTTTAAGGAATATACCATAATTCCCATAGTTTAGGGTCCTTAGGGTCATGCAGGATTTTGTCCATCAACAGTAGTAGAGTCCCAAATCAGGGGCTCTACTTTCTAGATCCTCCCGGGGGCCCTGTTGGGTTCTCTAGGGTTGGGGTTTAGGGTTTAGGGTTTTGGGCTTGCCATAAGGCTTGCAGCGGGGTTTGGATGTTTTCTCGGTTTAGCGCCTTGGGAGGCTGAGGGGCCCTAAACCGTAAACTTTAAACCCTTAACCCTACACCCTAAATCCTAAACCCTAAACTCTACACCCTAAACCCTAAACCCTACACCCCATAAACCCTACACCGTGGGGTTGGTGGTGTAAGAACTCTTTCGGTGCCCTGTCTTGGAACTTCTGAGGCTCCGTAAAGTTGTTTTTTCCTGAAAGGTTGTTTAACTTTATCTTAGTAGCTGAGTGGATACACTTTGCACTTTGGGGGATAATATCACCCACTATAAAACTAAAAGTGTACACTTTTGGGGGCTTATGAACTCAGCAACTAAGTTGTGTTTGGTTGGAAGGCTTTGGGAGTGGAGACGCTACCCTAAACCCTAAACTCCTAAACCCAGAGGGTTGAAAAGGGTCTTCGGGCCTTAGGCGCTGGAACTTAGTACCAGCACAGTCCTCATTATCCCAAAGGGTCCTATTACGGTTTAGGGTTTAGGGTCTATGTAACTATATGGGAGTTTCCGAAAATAGGGGACCCTAATATAGTACGCTAAATAGTAGGATCCTTATTACAAGGACCCCAAATAAGGTACCCCCCCNTCCCCCCCCCCCCCCCAATTTTCGGTAACTCCCATATAGTAGAATGTCGGGTTTCCCTATTAGAGGTAAGTCTGGGAAAATTCGGACCTCTCTCAGCCCCTGTACGTCGACGGGTCGCTCTCGTTCGACGGGTTTGATACCCCTGAGGGTCCATGTACCCAAATAGTATATACTTTGGCCCCAAAGTACCCATATCGGGACTACTTTAAAGCCAAAGTCTATACTATTTGGGGAAATGGACCCTTAGGGTACTAGGTCGTTGGAGAACGCTTGCTGAAAAGCTAGTACTGACGGGGAAGCTCAACGTCGATGTTTCGGCTGTCTTAGAAGTTTAGGGTTTGAGTTTGAGGGTCTAGATTGCAGAGGATCCTCAAGCTTACGGCGAAGCTAAGGGAGATTTGAAGGACATGGTTCCCCAACTCCCAAAGACCAGATCCTCAGAACATGCGACTTCGAGAGTTGTCTTGCTGCCATGTCGCGCGGACCCTTCGTATGATCCTTGCAGGGATAGGACTTGCCCATTACCCATACTGTTCTGGTGGTTCCTTATTCGAATTCTAGTAGAATGGGCCCCAAAACCCTTTTCTAATTATTAAGGCCCCTATATGATGTTGTTGTTTCATGTTGGTGTCTTCTTCATCGAGCAGAAGAGACAAAGGGTACCCTTGTCATTATTGGGGTACAACGGAACTTCGGTTTTCAAGCTGCGTCCTCGGGTCCTTTTAAATATTGTCGTCCGAATAAATGCCAATACTATTTCCATGCCTTAGGGTTGTGTATATCGTAAATTGATATCCTACAACATACCGCCCAGCCCTCGTCTAAGCCCCTTATACTAGGGGTCTTCATGCGTACAAAGCCCAGGATTTCATGCAGAAGGAGCACTGGACCAACGTGAGCCTTGGCAGGTTGCAGCCGCATGGGCAAGTTAATTTGGGGGGTTGAATCATGTGACAAGGGCTTCAGGCTCAGGGCATATTATACCATCATCATACAGAAAAACCCAATCCTTTCAGCTGAGCCGAGGCGCTGATGTAGAACCGATCAATGCATCCCACTCTCCTCATACCGGCTATTACCGGGCTGGCCCTGAAAGACTTACTTAGCCCTAGTAGTAGAGTAGGTAACCTTTAACCTTTCGGGGTAGTATACTCCCTATATAATCCTTATATTATGAAAAAGGTTAACCTTTGGTTCCCCATGATACCTGACAAGTAGGTAGCGGTTCAAAGCACAACTTTTAAGCTTTTTGGGGCTCTGATAAGGTAGTCTCGTTCTCTGAAAGTTCGAAGTTTTTCCACCCTGGATATTTGGGAAGTCAGAAAATATGAGATCAACCCAGGGCCCAAATGAATCAATCGCCAAATCTGCAACCTCAAAGCTTTCGGCTCAAGGTTCCAAAGGTTTGACCCTAAACCCTAACCCCAAGGGTCCAAGTACCTAGTAATCATATACTCTCCAACATACTAACCTACATAACTACTATCCTAAAACCGAATACCTGATTATTGCGTCCTTTGGATCCTTCGGGTAAGCTTAAACCCTTCTTGGAGGATCAAGAGACTTGGTAAGTGAGGTTACAAGTACCTTAGTTGGAGTTATAGGTAGATACAACTATAGATATCTCATTAATGCCCCCTTACTAAGTCCCATGATCCTCTAAGTAAACCCTGAACTGTATATACAATAGCATGGAAAAGCTTACAGAATTATGCGGGAATAGCTGAGGCTTTAGGGTTTACGGTTCAAGGTGCACCCAGACCGAGACTGATGGGGTTAGGGTTTAAGGTTTAGGGGTTCAGGGTTTAGTGCTTTAGGGTTAACAGCTTCTTTTATTTAAGTAGCAGTGATTGTTGGCCATGGTCATATGCAGGCTTGAACATGTGTGTGTGTGGGTGTGCGTTACAAAGAGCACCGATTTCGCCATCACGGTTCTGCTTTTGCAGTGTATACTGTAGCCTGATTGATTAGTGATTCTAGTACTTAGATCTCGTGATTACAACAGAAATGAAAATATATGTTTATGTATATATATAATACGATCTATATATATATATATATATATGTAGCAAAGCCATATTCCATCGACGAAGGCCCCTATTCTTAACCCACCCTAAACCCTGAACTTGTCCTTATTTTTACACCCAAAACCTATCCTGAACCCCAAATAGCCCAGCTTTTTGTAGGTCTGATATGGGAGTTTCCGAAAATAGGGGCCCGTAACATAGTACCCTAAATAGTAGGATCCTTATTTTAAGGACCCCCCAAATAAGGTACCCCTAATTTCCGGAAACTCCCATATCAGGAACAGGTAAACCCTCAAGTTGTGGTAATGGCTTTAGCCTTGGGGTCTCCGGCTTTCGGGCTTCTGTATAGGTTTAGGGTTTAGGGTGAGGGTGGATCATGATCCCAAAGGGTCCTATGTACTGTTATGGGGGATACTTCCCTAAGTCTTAATAGCCATTCCTAATATGGAAACCCTACATTCTACTATATCGGTACATAGGAGCCTTTGTGGATGGGACCTTGTTAGTGAGGTTTAAGGGTCCCTTTTAAAGGGTTTGATGAGGGTTCCATCAAGGGTCCCTGTAGGGGGTTCTGTAAGGGTTCAGGGTTCAGGCTACTTGAAAAATCATGGGAGTTAGTACGTAAGGTCATGAGTATCTTAATTTGTGTTATATGTAAGTATAGCCACGCTCACCTTATTCATAACTCCAACTACCAAGTCCCATGATCCGCCAAGTAACCCCCAAGCCTTCCACCCGAAAAGCCCGACACCCTGGAAACTCTCGAATGTGCAACACTGATTCCTTTAAAGGGGTTCTAGGGCTCGGGGTTTAGGGTTAAAGAGTTCCTTAACAAAAGGGCATCTGCGGGTTCTGTTATAGGGTTGTTTCATTAGGTTGTTGAAATACTTACCACTACTATTTCTGCGGGTTCCTTTAGTATGGACTGTGCCCGAATTTCTATTCTTAGTGAAAGAGGCCCCTGCAGCTGAGCCGATGCCCTTAAACCCTTTCGGCAGCGAAGGAAGAGTACGATCATGGAATGCTTGGCTACTTGGCATCTCCGTAGGCTGTCAGTGCCAACTGCCGGCTTCTAATTCGCTTTTGGACGTACCCAAACCGCTGAACTAAACCCGCAGCCCTGAAGCCTAAAGCCCAGTCCCTGAATTAGCCAAATGCGGGCTGCTTGCCGAAACTTACGCGATCAAAGGACTTGGTATGTAGGAAGCAAAGTCAGAACTAGGAGGGCTCCATTGGGGGTGCACATACATATATATATATATGAATAAATATTACACATACACATACACGTACATATATATATATATATATATATGTAAAATAATCAATAAATATATAGATATATATATGTATATACATACATACATGGAATATATAAACTCCTACGCATAGCATGTTTCCGGCCCCCCTGATCCTTCAAGCAGGGTCATCAATGGGATTGCTTGGATCGCGGGCTTTCGATCTCCAAAGTTGCAAACCCAAAGAAGTTAAGAAAAAGGCCCCTAGGTCCTAGGCCCTTCAACCCAAGCTTAAAGAGCCCTTGTAACTTGTAACCCTGTACACTTCTAAAAAGCCAGAAAACCTTTCGAGCCTTATCAAGCCTAACAAAGCCGCTAAACGACCTCCCTCGACGCCCCTGCCTCAAAAAAATCAAAGGCCTCTGCATGGTCCCTGACTCCCTAAATGAAAATCTCAAACCCCTAGACCCCAAACCAGAAACCCTTATAGAACCCTTATCAACCTGAAGGACGAAATGACCCTTAAAAGTAGGGGCCCTATACCCATATACTATGAATCCCTATATGGTATATGAACCTTAAACCCTTTTAGGGTTCATTTCGTCCTTAAGGAAGGAACCGGTATACTTCGGCGCGGTCCCCAAACCCTATAGACCTCAACCCGAAACCCTCTTCTCCAAAGCGCCCTTGAAGTAGCCCTAAGCCGACGAAGTCGAGGCCACATCCATCATCAACGAAGTAAAGACACCCTTACATCAACTCATACAACCCAAAAGTCCAGGCCCTGGGCGTGGTCCCCATCATCAACGAAAACGATTCCACCAACACGGCTGAGCTCCGGTTCGGCGACAACGAGCCTGTGCACTCGTTATTTGTGTATAACCTGAATAATGTGTAACATAGCTCCTTGGGGCTCATTATTCTGACTCATCAATATACTATCCTAAACCCCAAAACCTGTTCTAGTTAGCAAGACCTCTACATCGCGTTATGTTTGTTTAGGCGTCTATGTGCTGCTATAAGGTTTTAGAAGCTCCTTGGCAGGGTGCTATATGGACGTTACCATAGGGTTTTGCAAGGGCTTCGCAGGGCTTTGTCATAAAGGGTTCAGAATAGGTCAGCCAGGGTTTTGGTGTAGATTATCGTCCTTTATAGGAGGACCTGCATGCTTTCAACGGAATCTTATCATAGCTTACAGAAGGTCCAGGATCCCCATTCCCGAAGTGCCCTAAGTACCTATGTATGTACGTATGTATGTATGTATGTATATATAATTGTACATATATATATATATACATCATACGAGGTTTGGGGTTTCAGAAGCACGACATTGCATCCAGGCTTTCAGTTCTTGCTTTCACTCCTTGGACTGGAATGGTTAGGCTTTCGGGTGCAGGGCTTCGGGCTTTCAGGGTTTAGGATTTAGGGCTCAGGGTTTGGGCCCACAGGAGCTCAGTTGGCTCTCCGAGGCAGGCGACGAGGTGTACGGCTTGAGATGGAACCTGGAGGAGAAAACTTGGTAAGTCCCGACAGCCAACACAAACAGCCGAGCGAACAGTCTGCAATCCCGGAAGTGCGAGCCCGGAATGCACCAAAGCATGCCGCTGACGCCATTTCCGCTTCAGGAACATTCTATTCCTGCACTCAAGCAAAATTGAACCTATTTATAATTCTGAAATATGGGGCGAATCAAAGCCCCCCACCCCACCCAAGCGTCCAAATCCTCAGCACCATTTGGACCTACCTATAGTCTCCGTAGTTCCCTTGTTGCGTTAATTACCTCTATAGGATCCCAAGTACAAAATTGGTTAGACCAAAAGACGAACTACAATGGAGACTAAGGGTGTACATACATACATACATACATATATATATATATAACTGCATATATATATATATATACATATATATATACATATACATATATATATATATGTGTATATATATATATGTATGAATGTATATACATATATATATATATGTATATCTATATGTATATGTATGTGCTATATAACCGAATCAAGAAAACTGCCAAGGATAACCTGGCTGCTCTCACAGCAGTCCAGCTGGAGGCTGATGCGCTGTGCCACCCAGCAGCTTTATTGTCTGTGCGTGCGTATTATTTGTGTAAGTACACTGTGTAAGTGTGTATATCTGTATATGTCTGTCTTGACTGTGCAGTCTTAGTAGGGTTTCCGTCTGGACCCAAACCCCCAAAAAGTAGGTAAAATAATTGCCCAAAACCTATATAAAGGGCTATTGTTCTACACACTTTTGGGGTCCAGGGAGGGTTTATGGCTGTTGTGCATTCGGGATTTGTGACCTTTTGTTTCAGAGCGTTCCTGCAGCTTGGACCTGCAGGGCTGAGGGAACCGTTTCCTCAGGGTTCATGTACCCCAATAGTATATACTTTGGCCCCAAAGAACCCGTATTTAGCGACCATTTTAAGGCCAAAGTATAATGTACTATTTGGGTACGTGGACCCTTAGGGTCAGTGCGAACTTCAACGCCTTGTGCAGAAGTCAGGACTTGGAATAGAGGGTGGTATGGGCGGACCTTTGCTGGCAGCTGGCATTGAACCCAAAGCGTGGCGTAGTGGCTCAGGTCAACCCTGAACCTTAACCCCCAAACTCACTCTAACCCGGGACGGAACCCTTACATCGAATAGTAGCTCTTGAAGAATACTATAAACCTGTCCGGGGGAACCTTCACGAACTTTGGAGGAAAGCGCTGCTTTCTTTTCACGAGCGTAATGCGCCATGCTTCTAGACACATATGGGTTGAGGGTTTAGGGTTTAGGGGACGCGATCTAGATTTGTAGGTTTTGTTCGCTGTGGGCCAACAGGATTCGACGCTTGCAATTCCTAATGCTGCACCAAGGCTTGTTTACGGATGTCAGCTGCGTCTACACTGCGAACCCGCGGACGAATCCGGATGCGAAGCCTTTGCAGCAAGGCGACGTTAGACGGTTACATGAATGGTTCAGGGTTTAGGGCGTAGGGTGTTAATTCAAGCAGTGATACTGTTTGCGTGACTGCAATATCAGCAACAGATACGTGTGTCAACAATGGCTGTGTAACAAGCCTACTTACTACGTCCACTGATCCTGCAAATTCAATCCGTATGAGTGCCCCTGTGACAAGTTTACACGTCCCTATGCAGAAAAGCATCAAGCCCCTACTTACTAAGTCCCTTGTTCCCGCCGTCATTCTTCAGTCCAAGAAGCCTGAACTACAGCCCTCAAACTTTGAAGGTCGGAGGACTTAATAAGTAATGAGTAGAGTTATAAGTGCCGTGGGCTCCTCTTTGGGGTTATGGCACTCATACGCTAAAAAATAACTACTTACTAAGTCCCCCGACCCTTCAAGTAGGGTTTTGGGACTTCAGGTTTAAGTTCTGGTTGACAAGAGCCCTAAAGCCCAGATCCCTTTACAGGAACCCTTATAGATCCCTTTAAGGGAATCCTTAAAGGACACCAAACCCTAAACTCCCAAACCCCCCCTTAAAGGAGACCACACCCTAAACCCTTAAAAGGAACAGTGGGGAGACCAAAGCCTAAAGCCTAAAACCCTAAACCCAAAAACCCCTACAGTAAACCCTAAACCCTTTAAGGGAACCCTTTCAGGAGACCAAAGCCTACAGCCCCACAAATTGAAGGATCCCCCAAAGGAGACCAAAGCCTAAAGCCCCCCAAAAGCTGAGGCACATCGTGCCGGAGCCCTGGGCCCCTTGTCATGGCAGACCGGTTTAGGCCTCCAGGGTTTACTTTCAAGGGGCCCTTAAAGGAACCCCCTATAGATCCCTTAAAGGAGCACTAGGGCCTGTAGGGTTTCCTAGAGGTTAGGGTTTAGGGTTTCCTTTTAAAGGGCTTTAGGGTTCGAGGGTTCCTGTAAAGGGATCCATAAGGGTTCCTTTAAAGGATCTATAAGGTAGGCTTTCCTAGGGTTTAGGGTTTCCTATGGTCTAAGGGTTTAGGGTTTAGGGGTTCAGGGTTTAGGGATGTGGGGTTTAGGGGTTTAGGGTTTATAGGAGTTTAGGGGTTCAGGATTTAAGGGAATTAGGGTTTCCTCTAAGCGTCCCTTGTCGACTTGCGTTTGGGGTTCCTTTCAGCTCAGGACTTCGGGATCTATGGGCTGAAGGTTCGCGGCTTTAGGGGTGAGGCTTCAGCCTAAACCAGGACCCCCCAAGGGCCCTTTAATGGAGGCCTCATGGCCCTTAGTAGTGGGTATTTGGGGTCTGTTAGAGGGAAGTTGGGGGGGGTTTAGGAACCCTAAACTTTAAATTTTAAATCCTAAACCCTAGACCCTATATACCCCCCTAAACTTCCCCCTAAACCCTAAACCCCTAAACCCTAGCTGTAGTTGGTTGGGGGGGGGGGTCTAGGAAGGCTTTTAGTTTGTTGGGAGGTGCAGGGTTCAGGCTCTCGGGCTAAAAGGATCCTTTCAAAGCTCCTTTAAAGGCTCTTCTGAGGTACCGATAGGGGTTCTTTTTCTCTATTCACTGAACTTCAATTCAAGGAGGTTTACAGTGTAGGTTGTCAAATGTCCGTTGTTCGTTGAAGTTTCCATGGCATTGGTGAATGAGCTTAGTTGTAGAGATGGGCCTGCATGGGCTTATGGAGCCACGCCTGCGGAGATGTCGAGCGTTGTAAAGCCTTGCAGCTGTTGAAGTGAGTGTTTGGACCTGGTGTTTGCGTGCGAGCGTGTGCATTGGGTCAGAAAAAGCGCGGCAGCATAACAGCAACACGCCAGGGGCCAGTTACAGGGAGCAGAAGCAAACACGGGCAACAACAAAAGCAGCATGATGGCCGTGAGTGTTCTCCTAGCTGCGTGTGCAAAGCTTGCCTTGTTAAAGCTGCTACACAAGGTTTTGAGATTTGGCGTGCTGCTTGAAGAGATCCATTAATTATGCAACATGCCATTTAACCTAGTCATCCCCAACCTCCATCCTCAGACCTTAAAACCTAAACTCCAAGCCCCAAGGCGTGTAATTTAAATCATCTTATCCCTAAATCCCGAACCCTACCTTAAGGGGCCCTGAATCATGTTCGCTTTATGCCTGTGCTTTTTGTTCACGTCCGCACTTGAGGCACTGCGTGTCGAGACAAAGGACCGATGTGCCGTGTTCGGATTTACACGTAGGCTTCCGGGGCGCTAAACCTTACATCCCATGACCGATGGCATAACTCCCAGGCCCCAAACCCTAAACCCTGGAAGCCGTAAATTCCGGATCCTGAACCCCAACTCAAGCTCAGATGCCTGAGGGCCTGACCCATACAAAGATCCTCCTCGTAAGTACCTATATGGGGGGATACTTACACGAACCATACCTTAAGGCTCAAGATGTTCATTCCAGAATCCTCGTAGAGTGTGGTCTTTGGGCCCGAAAGCCTTAAGGTATGAGCCATGAGAGCATGAGGATAATAATTCCTGATGTAGAACCTTGGGTTCACTGAAAGGTATAAGATTAAAGCTTGGGGTCTAGGGTTGAGGGCTTAGGGTTCAGCTTAGGGTTCACCTCAAGGTATACCTGAACCCTGAATAACCCACCTTTTTAGGGCTCCTTATTATGATTTCTTATATACTGTAAGTCTACCCTAAACCCTAAACCCTGTAAGTCTTAAAGAAGGTAGGTTATTCCGGGTTAAGGTAGGGCTTAGGGCTCCAGGGCTTTCGGGGTTCACCTTATTAAGAGATGACCTCAACCTACCAAAACCCTACTTTTTTGTAGGGTCCCTAAAAATTCCTTATTAGGGTTTATGATAAGAACCTGCAAAATTGTAGGTTTTGGTAGGTTATAACAAGGGAGGGAGCCAAAAAGTCACAACAAGAGGCATACGGATCTCAGAAACCTGTCGTCGGCGACATCGACGGCGAGGGGCCTAAGCGCCACCCACCCTCGGTGGTGGGCGGCCTACCCCTTGAGTTTAGGGTGTAGCGTTTTGGGTTTAGGGGAGTAGCAAGAATTTGAGGGATCCAAAAGCTTACTTTTTCGGGGTTATACGGGTTTTGTTTCGGGTATTTAGGGTTTGCGGTTTGCCTGGATCCTTAATTGTAGGCAGTTTTAATTTGTGCTTGGTTTTGCTGTCTCCTTGTGATGGGATGCTAACTCTAGTTTTGTTCGACCCGAAAAGGAGCTGCTGCGAAGAGTTGGTATGTTTGTTCGTTGGATCTTGGCTTCGTGGTGCAGTAAAGTTTACCTATGTCATCCTATATCAGGCCTACCTGCTTAGTGCTCCCTTTGATGTTTTTAACTTGGACTCATGTGTATTGTAAGTACAAGTATACTGTGATATACCCCAAGTCCCTTTTTTCTAAGTCCTTATCCCTAAACTTAAACCCGAAACCCATCATCAGGAGCTCAGTAGGAGTTGGGTTGGCTAAATCCAGATGTTCTGCGAGGATGCCGGCAGCGGACTCGGCACCGGTGGTATGGCCACGATGCTCGAAGAAACAAACCCTGGGCCTTAAATCCCTAAATCCTACACCGCGATGGAAACTTACACTTTTGGGGATAATATTACCCACCATAAAACTGAAAATGTACACTTTTTTGGGCTTATGAACTCAGCAACCAAGGAAAGGTTGCTAAGATTAGGGTTGAGGGCCTCCGGGATTATACGGCATATAGGCCGGGTGTTCTTCTGGTTGGCTCTAAGGACTTTAACTTTTTGGGTTTCTATATGCACTATAATAAGGAGGCTAAAAGTTTAACTTTTAGGAGGGGTTCAGAAGTCGGCCACGTAGGGATGCCGATTTAGGTTAGTGGTTTGCGGTTGGGAGCCCAGGGCTTTAATGGGCTTTAAGCTTTATGGGTTGGCACGAAACTGTTAGCTGAGTTAAACCCTAAACCCTAAACCCCAAAATCAGAAACCCCAAAGTCCCAAACCTTAGGTTCCTGCAGGGGGGCCAACTTTGGGGATTACTGGATGATCCCAAGCCGGGACCACGAAGAAGAGGTCCAATCGAAGGGGAGCACTTATGAGGAGAACTCTAACGGATGGCTTCTTCATGAGATCGACCGCGAAGATGTTGAGTCCCTGCACACCTACTATGGCTTCCTCCCTTCCCAAAGGCTCCATGTACCCATATAGTAGGTACTTAGGCCTTAAAGTACCCATATAGGGACCCCTTTAAGGCCTAAGTACCTACTATATGGGCACATGGAGTCTTAGGGCTTCTAAGGCTCTCTCCCACACCCGCAAAGCCAGATCAGAGTGAGGTCTTTGCTGGCCGTCCTTAAGGACGAAATGAACCCTAAAAGGGTTTAAGGTTCATATACCATATAGGGATTCATAGTATATGGGTATAGGGCCCCTACTTTTAAGGGTCATTTCGTCCTTCAGGGTGTTGGAGGATCAGCTATGAACCATGGGCGCCCCTTGTACGGCCCGACACGCACCTTGCACATCAGAGAACTGCCGCAACATGGCAGAAGAGTGCGCTGACCTGTGCAATAGTTGCAGGAAGGGGCTGCACCCAGGTTTCCTGAGGCTGGTGCATCTTGAGCGAATGGCGCATAGGCTCCATGTGTACATGAGTCTGCAGAGCATGCACTAAGACTGCACGCAGGGGCTGGACAGCACCATCACGTCCACTGACCTTGCCGCCCCAATTACTTAAATCCGACTTGCCAAGTCCCCTCATCCTTTCAGTCGGTTTTTGGTGCGGAAACATGACAGTGTAGGCCATGGAATCTGGGAGCCAGAATCCTGCTATTTGGGTGCTTGGACCCTCTAGACATCTGTCCGGTTGTTCCAAATTGAAACGGCTTGACTGTGAAATGGCGTAAACCCTAAACCTAAACTCTAAACCCTAAAAAGCCCTAAACCCTGAACCCAAATTCCGAAACTCTAAACCCCAAACACCAAAAAGCCCGAAACCACAAGCCCGAAGCTCTTGAGATTTGTACCGAAGACGAAGAGTGTAGGGCTTATGGTTTAGGGTTCATGGCTTACGGTTAGTGTTACAGTGTTGGGAGGTTAGGGCCCTAAACCCTAAACCCTGGGCGTTTAGGGCGTAGTGTTTTTGACGCCGAGTTTCGGGTCTGGGGTTTTGGGCTTATGGCTTTTGGTTTCGGGCATGGGGCTTTGGGCTTACGGTTTACCTGGACCGTGAATAACCTACCTTCTCAGGACTTATACAAAGAAATCATATATGAGGAACCCTTCAAGGATCCCTCAAAGGAACCCTTAAAGGAGCCTTTAGAAGAGCCCGTAAAGGAACCCTTAAAGGAACCCTCAAAGGAGCCCTTAAAGTAACCCTTAAAGGATCCTTTAAAGGAACCCTTAAAGGCGCATTTACAGGAGCCCTTAAAAGGCAGGTTCTTGGGGGTCAAGGTAGGGTAAAAGGGACAGCACCCGATCCCAGGAAGATCTTGGCTGCACGCACTGCCTCTGTCTCCGGCATCTTGGCAGGGGTTTAGGGTTGTTTTTTTTTTTTTTGGTTTTAGGGTTTTAGGGTGTATTTTTAGGGCTTTAGGGTTTGAGGGGGTTCAGGGTTTTAGGTTTTTAGGGTTTAGGTTTACGGTTTCTAGGGTTTATAGGGTTACCAATACCAACGGCGCCGCTAACCTACAAAATAAGCGGTCGCGAAGTAATAGCTCGTCTCTTGACCATATGTTGGTACGTAACCCGGTTCACAATAACAAAACCCGGGTTTCCTTTGGATGCTTCAGATAGAAGTGATCTTAGTCGTCTTCTCACTGGGAAGAGGGATCTGTATTGGCTTTTATATACACCAACTCGTCCTTAGATGTATATACAATCGTGATGAACGCACAAACAGGGCTTGTTCATCACCGGATGATGGCAAAGCTCCCCAGCCCGTACAATAGTTATCCCGACAACCCCACATTAAACCCTTCAGACCCTAATCGCCCCGAGAAGCTTCCAGGCCGCCGCACAGATCAGCTGGGGTCAGATGCGTTTGGAAAGGCTTCGTGATGATTGAGATTCTGATGTTGTAACCGATATCGCCCAAAGGGCCTCTGGGCTACTTACACAGGGTGCTTTCTGACTTCATAGAGAAATCGGATCCTGTGCTAGATTTGTTTCAATTTCGGAGGATGGGGTTCTTATTAATCGTATATCGAAGCCATGCAGAAAGCATGGCTGTGCAATGTCGCCCAAGTTTTCTCCGACACCAAAGCGTCCGGTGCCCAGCGGTGTCCTGCGAGGGCTTCGCTGAAGTTCCAGCTCTGTCTGCTATCCCTCTCTCTCACATACTCTCTCTTTCTCTCTCCGGCTCTTTCTGTTTGTCAGCACTGGTGCAAAGAGCTCACATGCCTGCTTCCTCGAAGCATTTAGGCTTGCAATCTTGGGTAGGGGTGAAATTTTCACCATGGTTGCTTGCTCCTCCTCTTCCTTGGGTTCGGAGGGCACTTCCGGCCAGCTGGACCTCACCGGTTTGGGGGCTGTGTGGGATGGGGAGCCAGCAGTGCGTCAGACTCTCCGAACTGGCGGTGCCTTGTTCTCCGAAGTTTCGGAGAAGAATCTGGACCTACGAACTCCGTCAGCACATGCTCCAGTCCTGAAGCCCATCTTGGTGCTCATGAAAGAGAACAACAAGAAGCTGCCTTCCATAGATGCCTTGAGGGAGGAAGTGAAGGCTGTCTATCAGCTCAACAAGCGCGAGATAGTGTCTTCTGAGGTGGATCATGCTGCTTGGGGTTTGAGGAAGTACGCAGGCTTCGTAAAGATGAAGTGCCGGAAAAGCCAGCCTTCCAACGATTCTAGTCGGCGGAGCATAGATCGGCACAGAGTTTGCACCCATATGTGCTATAATCACATAGATTATATCCTTGTGCCCGAACGAAGTGCCTGTTGCTTCGGGTCCCAGGATTTCGTCTTCCAAGAGCTCTGCTTGACCCTGGAGCCAGCGCTGCAGGCTTGGGGCTCTCGCGTAATTCGTCCTGGCCCCTATAAGCCCTGTAAACATCCCTAAGCCCATTATATAAGGATATATAGGATTTTCAAGGGTTGGAGACTTGCCAGGCTGTGGTGGATGAGATCAACGAGCGGAGGGCCGCACTGATCGCGGCGCCAGAACCCGAGGCAAGATTTGATTTGGTTGGAAAGTTTTCATTGCGGTTGTGCTGGGCTCTGCACAGTTTCTGCGTATACTCGTCAGGAAGGAGATTTCGAGGATGACTACGAGGAGGGCGACGAAGACGATACCCCAGGCGGTCCAGACGGGGGTCCAGGGGGTCCGGGTGAGCCTGACGCGGCGGTGCTGCCAATGATTGACCTCACCACAGAGATGGATGTGAAGGAGGAGTTGATGGAAGCGGCTGAGCCAGAGCCGTTGGGTGAGACAGAGGCATCAAAGCCTTTGGTGGAGAGGGGTGAGACAAAGGCATCAGAGCCTTCGGTGGAGAGGGATGAGACAAAGGCATCAGAGCCTTCGGTGGAGAGGGATGAGACAAAGCCATCAGAGCCTTTGCCGGATGATGCGGCAGTGCTGCCACAGCCCAGACTGCCGGGATGCTAGGATGCAGCATAAACCATCGGTGGGACACCTGAGTCATCCCTTTCTCGAATCGATATATGCTGTTGCGTTAAGGAAGCTACTACAAAATGGTCGAGGTGCAGGACAAGTTGAGGGCGGCCAAGGAAAGGTTGGAGAAGCTGCTTTGTCTGCGTGGTCAGAGCATTGCATGGGCTATACAGTTTGCTTTGGGTATGCGCAATTTGGTGTCATGAAGTACGGGCTATGTTTGATCTGAGGCTAAAGCAGAAGAAACGCCTTCTGGAGTCGGGTGGCCCTTCCTGTGAGAATATCAAGAAGCCCAAGACCTCTGCCAAGGTTCACCCAGGACAGGGCAACTCTTGCGGCCGTGAGTTGTGTGTGTATGTGTGTGTGTGTGTGGGCTCAAGTTTTGTTTTGTTGCTAACTGCAGGACCTCTGGACTCCGTGGAGACCCAGCCGTGTGACATCATGGCAGTGTCCGCCCCTGATGCTTCCTCGATTGACCCCGTCCCGGTCAGTGGTAGCGATGCCCCCACGAAGCTTCGAGATATCAAACGCCGGAAGAAGCAGCCCCCATCCGATCCACCTTCCACACCCTCGTCTTCATCCAAGGGTGAAAGGGTTGCTTTTACGCCGGAGGAGGAGGTACGGAACACATGATGCTATGCCTGCTATGCAATGTGAACATATTCACGTGTTTCCGAGTGGCAGACTGCACAGCGCAACAGAGGCATGCAATATTTTATAAGTGCAAGACTCTACAGTTCTGAATTTCCTCGTGTGCACAGGTGGCCAAAGCCCACGATGTCCTGCTGAAGATCGACCAGAATGCTGGCAAGCGTCGGCGAAAGGATCGCGGCAACAAGGCGGCTGAGGATAAAGATGCGGATGCTGATGGTGATGCTTCCCATGATGAGCGACCGAAAGAGAAGAAACTTAAGAGGCGTGTGAGCAAGCGTCGCCTGGTCATGAGGCGCAAGAACTCCAAGCGTTCAAGATCTTTCGAGGACCAGGATTCCCCATCGCCGAAGCCTGCCGTTGAGGAGCCAGAGCCCGCAACTCCGAAGTCCAGGGTTCGAGTTGCAGGGAAAACGGCGCCGACAGAGGATGCAAAGGCCCCAGCTCCGAAGTCAGCTCCGAAGTGCAAGGCCAAAGCGAAAGCCAAGCCTGCCCCGAAGTCAGCGCCGAAGGCCAAAGCCAAAGCTGCAGGGAAAGCGGTGTGTGAGGACTCAGAGGCCCCAGCCCCAGCTCCGAAGCCAGATGCGAAACGCAAGTCAGTTCCGAAGGCCAAGGCCAAGAGGAGTGCCAAGCCTGCCGTGGAGAGCACCGAGCCCGATGAGACTGGCAAGGTTTCGAAGCCGAAGGCAAAGGCCAAGGCCAAGGCCGGTAGCCTTCGCCCATCGGTTTCGAGTGATTTCGAGCTTGACGAGCACCTCTTCGGGCGCTTTGTGGCATACGGGCAGCAGTGCTATAGCGAGGACGACAAGTTCAGTCTTGAAACCAAGAAGCGGCTAAGGGCATGCCTTTCGACTTTCGAGCACGCCAACTTGATCATCTACTGGACTCGGCCCGCCGTTGCCCTCAAGTTTCGGAAGCACGATCGCACCAAGGACTACTTTTACAATGCGTTCCCCTGCCCCGATGATGTCTGCTATCGCATCCACATGCTTGTGTCCATCCAAGTGGGGATCGAGATGGCTCCTTGCCTTATGTAGATTCCCATCTGTAGAATGTCTCAGTTGGTCATATTATGGTGTTTCCAACACTCGATTAGGCAGAGTTCCTGGATATGCTCCTCGCGGACCGACCTGTGGAATCCTGGCCGGGGTTTGCCGAGAAAGGCATGGCCGTTCTCTTGGACGATGAGCAGGTGGCTTTGCACTACGACCAGGTGGTGCAGCACGGACGACAGGCCATGAAGGCCCTCGCGGAGGAGGAGCTAGCAAAGCACTAATCGACTGCCCAAGTGAGGCTGTGGATCCTGCCAGACGTGGCCATGCCTAGAGTGGGAGCTATCTTTTCTTCTTGCATAGCTGGGATGCATGGCTGCCAAAGGCAGCATTACTTCAGCTTGTACCTAGGACCTAGTACGGGTTCAGCGATGAAGCCTTTCCCGTGTCGTTTCCATGCAAAGATTATAAGTACTCTTCCTTGACATTACTCCGATGTAGCTACATGTGTATCTGCAGGCTTATTGTGTACTGTTGTGTTTAGGGAAGGTCGGCTCGCGACTGTTGTGTGTGTGTGTGTGGCAACTGCCACAAACCGATCATGATTTCAATTTGCTGGACCTGGAGCTCTCATCACTCTGTTCCAATCCGATCCCAACTGATGCAAGGCCGGTGTTTGCCATGAGTTATGTATGCATGCTACAACCTACAAAACATGCTCTTCTTTCTCGGATTAACAGTCTTGAAACTGCATAGCCAGTCCATGCAGCTGCCAGCACGAAGAACGATGACGCCGGCATAGTTCTGCATCTTAGTGGTTTCGGGCTCGACACGGAGCTTAGTCTGCTGAAGCGCAGGGAAAATCAGCAGCTGAAAGCTCGATCTGATTCTGTCGGAGTATCAGTGGCAGCTAGGCACGTTTCCCAAGCCCCACACCCCGAGTAAGTAGATAGGTCCCCGTGTAAATTACACAACATTCATTCGAAGCTTTGTAGAGCCTCAGACCAGTGCTGTAAACAAAGGCTCGGGGCTTTGCAGTCCCGCCCATATCCCCAAATGCACCCACTCTATATAAGTCTTTCTCAAGTCCACAATCGAAACCTTGTAAGAGATCCCGAACACAATTCCAGATCAACCCACAAGTTCATGACTATACCCCTCCTCGACCCTGAACCCCTAAACCCTATAAACCCTGTATAGATATAGATCGCTTGCCGAGGCCGGATCATTCCACGTGGCTCCGGCTGGAAGCTGCGGCTGCAAAGGTCATTGCGAACTAGTTCCACCTGCCACGCTTATCCGGGCCGGGCTACTCTGTTGACAGCTCTAGGGAGTGCGCTGGAATTCTTGATTTGGGCCTTGCTTGAACGTATGTTTCCGGCTGGAGCAACTTTGAGTTCAGCATTAGACACGATCTGGGTTTCGGGTACAGATGGAGCCCTCTCGCCTCGATGAACTTTTGTGGCGCCTCTCTGCCATGAATGTTCCGAAGGATCCCCGGGGTAGTGGATATCGGTGCAGCATTGGACTCCAGATACATCGCATCATGCCGTAAGCACGATACGATCACTGTGTTCAGGAGTTTGTGGCCTGCCTCGTCCTCGTCATCTTTTCCGTTCGGAACCTGGACCAGGATAGCTTGGCTGCGTTTTAGGGTTTGCTCCAAAATAGTGGTTCACGGGTCTACATACCTCATTCGGAGTTCAGACCCTGAAAGCCTTAATATACATTATTGACAGACCATTATAGACAAACCCTTATAACCCCTATTACATCCCTTGACAGAACAATCGCTTCCCAAACCCTAAAAGCCCCATAAGCCCCCTAAAAATCCTAAAACCCCTAAACCCTGAAAACCCCGTAAGTGCCCTAAGCCGAGCCCGCTCACTGCTCAACATGCTTAAAGACACACAATGTACTGTATAGAGTATGTGCTATATAGCGAATACATAAAAAAGAATGGGTAATCACTTGTAACATAATGGCATATATATTCACTTCTTACCGGTGTACATACACACGTTTGTGTTTTGAGTATGTATACAAACTGGTGAGTGTAGTTATATATATATCCTTAACCTACCAAAACCTACAAAAAAGTAGGGTCCCTATAAATGCCATATTAGGGTTTATAATAAGAACCTACAAAAAAGTAGGGTTTGGTAGGTTAAGGATATAGATATATGCACCGAATCATATAAATCAGGTACATCCATTAGAAACACATATACATAATACCAGCAAACCAACAAAAAAATGCAACGCAGTTACGAAGTTCTGCAAACCGCTATTATGACATAGGGTCTACAGACAGGAATACACATTGCATCTACATGTATATATATATATAACATAGCTCGCTTTAGACGCACCCCCAAACTTGGGTCAATCCAACCGCCAACCCTTTTCCAAGGTGAGTCAGCAAGGCACTATATATATATAGAGTATATATATATACCTACGCAATCCTTGATCTAGCTTTATATAACACACAAAGATTGTAATAGTGCATGCTGAATACAAAACTCAAATGCTTCAGGGACAGAGTTATAGGGTCTTGCCAAGTGAGGGAAGCAGTGTTCTTTGGGTGTCGGGAATCAAAGATCCTGCGCAAAAGAATCCAAGCAGTGTAAGGTCGAAGCACCCCAAGACCCTCGATGTTGTCGTTTGACCTGTCTTGCATAACCCTGATGGAAGCGGCTCCCCCACACTCCCGGAAGTGCCGCAACTAGGAAGTTATGATAGGGGAGATAGAAGTGTTCAGAGCTTTGTAGATTGCCTCTTCTGCACATCTACATAAATCTTAGAAGCTCCCTAGAAACCCTAGCCAATCCAAACCAATGCATATATAGGTTCATACAGCCCTCTATGTACAAGACCAAAACCCGACAGAGTGTAGAACTCTACAAGCCCGAGCCCCTCACTAAAAGCCCAAAACCGAACCCTAAAAAGGCCTTTACAGATGCGTCTTTCAGTTGAAGCCAAACAACAGGCCCGGCGACAACACTTTGTGTCAGGACTATCTATATAGGAAGCCAAACAACAGGCCCGGCGACAACACTTTGTGTCAGGACTATATAGATAGGCCCACGGGACCCAGTCAATGGAACCTTCTCTGAAACCTAGCAATCATGTAGAATTCAAGGTTATGTGTGGGCATCTGTGAATGTAGCTAAATGATGTGTGCAATTTGATAAAATGAACTATATAGGCCTTGGAAACCGTCATTCTGAGCCTGGTGTGCAAGGTCTCTACAGTCTGTATGCATCTTACAGTCTTACAGTGTTTCTCAATCAGCGTTATATGGATTCTGCTTAATTACGCAATAAATCCCATCTAGGCACGGCCTCTGTATGGTGTCCTCTCTAGTAACCACAATATACCCTGTAAATCCTATATACATAGATATAAGCCTCCAGCCTGAGCAGGATTTCGAGTTCCTCGAATTCTTCGCGGGCCGCGCGAACCTGACGTATGCCATGCGGAAATCCAGGCGGAAGTCCGGTCGCTTCGACATACTCTACAATTCCAGGTTTCATAAAGGTGGTAAGGTAAGGCGGCCAGGATGTGACCACAATACGAACTACATGGATTTGTGCACACCTGCAGGTTTTGCGCTCCCTGTCAGATTGGTTCCAGTTTCGTTTCGTGGTGCCCTGCTTGTTGATAAGTATACAATCTGATTATCTTGGATTTCTAATTCTTGTGCACTGCTGAGCAAGCTTGCCACAACTAAGTCTCGCCATTTACTTCGTCTTGCGGGGCATGGCTGGGAAGCTCTTTGCAACGTTTGCAATTCAGTGCTCTACCTTCTGCACACTCAACAGAGGGACTTCAATGCGAAGCCCTGCCACACCTGTTGGCAATGTCAATCATCCCTCTGTGAAAGAGGGCAACAAGTTGCTGGAGAGGATTGGGTTTTCATCGCATTTCAGTTCGTATATATTTTCCCACTACATACTTTGATGGTCCGTGTGCTTCTAGGAGATTGACTAGACTGCAAGGGTTTATGACTTTCCTTTGAAGAGTCAATGCATTCTGTTGTACATATACGGATTTCCGATATATGCCTCTATATCATACAGCCGGCTTTGCAGGAGCACCCTCCTCATGTACTTGGTCACGGTTGTGGGCGGGGTGTGGTTTGTTGAACAGCCTGGCGGTTCCAGCCTGGAGTTCTACCCGTGCTTCAGGGACATGCTTCGTGCGCATTGGGATGTGAGCGGCCCTTGTTCCGTGTGAGACTTAGTACGATCCGGAAAGAGTGTAGTTAAGGTGTCGCATGGTAAGGGCTTATATAATTCGAAATAAAGAACGCCACTCCCTGCTGAGGTCTTCCGGGTTTCCTGGTGGATGGCCCACTACGGATCCACGACTCCGAAACGACACTATGGCTGGTGCAACTCGGAGAAATTGCAGGGCCTCTGCCGGGGCCGACTGCACCTGAAGCAGTGGGCCAAAGCAAACAAAGGGAGGCAGCCGAAAACCGTGAAAAGGGGCCACCGTGCTACTGGCCAAGCTAGCTGGACTGGAACGAGTGCATTGAAGCCTACTCAGACGCCCGGCCCTCATCATTGCATGTTAATCTGTCCAACATGAGCATGCAAAAACTACCTTTGCTGTTGCACTTCTTCGAGCAGCCAAGGGAGTATCCGATGAGGTTTGCACGGGAACTGGTCAAAATGGCAAGCAGCTTGGCTCTGAGTGCACAGGGGTGCCCACCTCTTCCCAGGGATGGTTGCCCAGCTGCTTTGGAGACCTTTGCATCTATGCAGTACAACCAGCACGAGGGTTCGTTCGACTTTGCCAACTTTGCTGAGCTCTATGTTTACTTACGGGGCGGTGTGGGTCTCGAATTTCCTAATCAGGCCTGGAAAGATGTGCTTCCTAGAAAAGCACCCGGCCAGGCCCAGGGCTCTTGAAGCCTTTTATCCCGCCTTGCCCAGAAGGAGAACTGGAAACCTGGTTTCTTCTGTATTTCGTGAAATTCAGACTGCCACTACTAGGTCACTGGGAGCTTTCGTACGAGGTTGCTTGGGCTCCGCAGGACTATAGACAAGCGTTCAATGTTCTTATATACAGGTTTGGAATGGTTTTAGACCTTTTAACATGTTTTGGTACGTTCTGGGCACCGCGAGACAGCCAAGAACCCGGCTTTGTGTGAGAACCCGGTTTTCACCCGTACAAAACCCATAATTAACCCGTCGGAACACGTATAAACCCATAACCCTGCGAAAACCCGGTTTTCCCCAACCCGTCCGCAAAGCGTACGCAACCCATAATTCACCCATCTAAACCCATATTTTAAATATGGTTTTTCTAGTGGAAACCGGGTTTTACCCACGGTGGTTTTTATCACCATTTTACTGCCTGCAAAGCAGAATCAGCGTATGCGCTACAGCTGTCAATTCAGCCTTGACGACGCATGCATACATGCGCCTTTCAACTGCCTGGCTGGGTCTGGGAAAGGAACCTGTGCCGTTGTGCTATACAGCTCTTAATGCGTTTTACTACACGCCTGAGGCTGCAGCTGGCTAGCCTGAAGCGCATAGCCTGCCGAGTTCCGATACTTGTGATTCGTTATGGACTCCTTTGTGTCCAAACAATGGAGTTGTGCCACCTTCTTGGAGGGAGCAGCGGCTGTGGAGTGCGAGGCCACAGCAGAGCAGCTTCAGTCAGAGGAGGAAGCACTTCTGCAACACATACAGGACGGCACGTTTTGTGAGCAAAATCACACACATACGCAGTGTATGAGAGACAAACATGAATAACAGTCCCGACAGGGCGGAGAGAGACAGCGGGAAACAGAATCGGGGGCAGGGGATCACTTAATTCGGGTTATTAGGACGGTTGCTCTCTGGGTCGCTCGTGCTCTCTCTCTCTCTCTCCCTCCCTCCCCTCCTTCCCTCCCTCTCTGATTGTAATTAAATCCTTTGTAACACTCTTGTACAAGCCATATATACAATATACCTCGCTGTCGCTTTCCTCCTAGCCAAATCCAGCTTGTAGGGCTTGGTTTTGTGTATGTGTGCTAGGTCTGCTAGGTTTGGGGGTTTATTTACTTAGGGCGTTCCAGGGGGTTTATTTATTTAGGGCGTTCCAGGGTCTGGTTCACGAAAGCCCGAAACTTCAATAAGCCGCCCAGTCTGACTTTCCATGAACTTTGAGAATTCGAGCTGAATCCTTTTGATTTGTTCTACATCCCAAAGGACAAACCGCCCGAGCAAGTCATGCAATTACACTTTCGACAATCCCCAGCTTTGAAACCCTTCTAGGCCCGATCTAGATCGTCTATACCCCAGCCCAGCAACCCAAACAGGACCTGGAACACGAACTTCGAAATGACGAGAACCGTGAGGATTGCGATGCCGCCCAGGCCGAGTAGCCAATGTAGGTATATATTGTTAGAAACAAATCAAACCCCATATCCCTTCAGGAGCCGTACCTCGATCCGTACGTGGAGTCGAGCTTGGAGACTGTGCCAGCGACCTGACAGCATCTCACTTTGTCTCTGCATGGCTCTCTCTCTCTCTCTCTTCCTCCCTTTTTGCCTCTGATACAAGGCTACTGACAGTCAGTTGCTGGAAGCTTATGACTACACTGTGGATGGTGGTGATGATGCCTGGCAGCACTCTCTACAGCGATCGATATATCCAGTAGTTTGCCAGCATATCTACCTGTGCAACCTAAGGAAGTAGACGCCATGTCTGATTGCGAAATCATCAGCAACCTGCAGAAGCTGATCCCTCCTCGGGTGCCAGGTGCAAAGTCCGAGCCTGCCATCAAGGAACATCCGGATGCCGATGCCTCCGACAGCACAAAGAGAGCTGTCTCTGCAAGGGCCATTGCGACACCCACACGCAATCTTGTGGTGAAGGTTGAGAAACCCTTGGAGTCTCAGGTTGGCAGCGGAGCCAGCCCTGCTCAGGAACCCTCGGAAGAGTCTGCACCTGGAAGCGTAACCAGCCTTACAGAGAAACCGTCGGAAGAGGCTGCACCTGGAAGCGTAACCAGCCTTACAGAGAAACCCTCGGCAGAGGCTGAAGAAGGACACACCTCTGAAGATGAGAAATCCCTGGAAAAGGCTCGGGGTCAGAAGCGTGCGCTGTCGGTTGCCTCCGATGTCGCTGCAAAGCGCCCCAAGAGGAAGGAGCTCACACGCCAGGACCAACCTCATGCGGTCAAGTTATATGGGCAATATTGCAATCCACTTCAAAGTGTGCTCTTGTGTTGAGTCATACAAGTTATATCTGCGTAAAATCGCAGGAGATGCTCAACCTCGCTGCGAAAGCAAGAATCCGCCGAATGGTGCAACCCCACAAGAAAAGAACTGACCTCGAGGCGCCACCGGAACTTAAGAAATATTGGGAAGCCGGGACGAAAGAAAAGGAGGAGCTCGCCGAACTTTTGAAGAAGTGCAACTTCAACCGAGAGTCTTGCCATGCAGGATTTTTTACAAACCCTCTATGATGAGTGTCGTAGGGTCGTGGACATTCAGCAACAAACACAGTCTGCTATATATATATAAACCCTAAACCCTAAACCCTATATACATGTTACTAACTAAGGACATATTCATCAGCACCGTCGAAAAGATTGTCAAGAGAAAAGAGAAGATTACCTTGAAGCTGGACCAGGGTTGGTATTCCGAACCTGAGCTTCGGGATGAGCTGCACTGGCCGGCGCCACTGTTCTTAATTTTCGATGCATGTGCCCATGTCTCTGTGTGTGTGCGATGCCTGGGTTCTGTTGCTGGAACACCTGCCTTGGACGGCTATACACATCGATCTGCTTAAGGTCCCGGATAGAGGGCGTGAAGCGCTATTGCATGGCCCACAAGGAGAGTCACGTGAGGCTACTTTGCTTTGCAATGGTGGAGTTGTGACTGTATAAAATACCTTCTAATATTAGGTTATATATGTCTATGTGCATCTAAGGGCCAATGTCTACGATGGAGAACTTGAGTACTGGGTTACCGTCCGGGAACGAGGTGAACGCAAGGAGACATTGACACGTGAGGAACGGCAGAGCCAGAAGGAGCAGGCCTGGTGGCCTGGTGAGTGCGTGAGAGAGAGAGAGAGAGACAGAGAGAGAGAGAGAGACAGAGAGAGAGAGAGAGTGAGTGAGTGAGTGAGAGAGGGAGCGAGAGAGAGAGAGAGAGAGACAGAGAGAGAGAGAGAGGGAGGGAGTGGCTGAAGGAGAGAGAGAGAGATGGAGAGAGAGAGAGAGAGAGTGAGAGAGTGAGAGAGTGAGAGAGTGAGTGAGTGAGTGAGTGAGTGAGGTGGTGTGTGTGTGTGTATGTGGGGNGTGGTGTGTGTGAGTGTGCGTGCCTGGGTCGGTGTGTGTGTGTGTGTGTCTGTGTGCCTGTGGGGGTGGGTGCGGGTGGGTGTGGGTGGGTGTGTGGGGTTTGTGTCCAAGCGTCTGGGGTCCTCACTCGATTTGCTTCCTCGCACCAGGGTGGAGCCGTGGATCTTCCTGGCAGCAGCTTTGCTGGGGTCGGCTCATTGGAGCAACGTCTCGAGCAGGACCAGTCTCATGCTGCTAAGCAGAAGGACATTGGACAGTATGCGCAGGCCTGCCCAGTTGTTGTCAAGCAATGTCAGCTGATAGGTTCATATACAAACCTTAAATGCCGCTATATATAAGCCTTCCTAAGACAATTTGGCAAACTCTGTCTACAGGAGCAGGAGACGCTGAAGAAGTTCTGCGAGTCGCTGAATGCGAAATCTTGCAAAATTCGAGGCCTCATTAAGGACTTGGAGACCAACTACACCGGATCAAACCAAGCCAAGAAGTCACTTCGCAGGATAGACAAGTCTTATACAGTATACATCGCAAAGTTGAAACCCTGAAAGTGAAGATTTCTCCCGCAACTCAGGGCTATTGATGAGCTGACCAAAGTCGTGCAGAGCTTGGAACACAACTTCGAGGAGTGCAACGACGTCCTCGTCCAGGCTGAAGTTCGCGGCCTCACTGCCGAGCCGCCAGCCTGAATTTGCGTGCGACGTCGATGCGCTGTGGAGCTGCTATATAGTTTGACACAATCGCCCCAGGTTCAAGAAGAAGTCTGACGAGAAGATCAAGACCGGAACCCAGGCGTTGGGGACCAAGTTTTCAAGGAGACGGCCAATGCAACTGTATCTTCGTCAAGTATATAAACGTAACTTGAGCTGGTTGTAATGCTTGCGCTCAGGGCTGGCAAGGCTGCTGCTGTGGAGCAGCGCATCAGGAGGGGTTCGGGATACGACCGGTATTGGCTGCGTCTCTTTGCTTTTGTGCTTGAATACCTATATAGAAACCATTTAATTGCAATTTGTACAAACCTCACAAGCAACCTTAGGAGTCCTTGTCCACGAAAGTATTTAGGGCCCATATATTCACTGTTTTATCAACAAAGAGTTGGGTTATAGAGATGCTTATAGAAAATATTTGGGTACTCTATATCGGGTTTCTAGGGCTCTTTATGTCGCTATATTTCGTGGTTAAGGGCTATAAAGAAAGGAACTTTCTAGCCCATTCAAGACCTTAAGCAGATATACCCGATAAGCCCCAAACCGGTGCAAAAGCTCCGTCTGATGTGCTGCAGGAATGCCAAGAAATTCTTCGAGAAAACCAAGAAGGCCCCGCCTGCGAAAGCGAAAGCCAAAAGCGCAACAGCCGATGCTTCGCCGAAAGCGGCACCTAAGTCTACTGCAAAAGCTGCGCCGAAGGCGCCTCGCAGAAAGGCCTAAGGGTTTCACTTCGTGCTCTCAGCAGAGCAACCTTTTGGGGTGTGTTAAGAGCCGGGAATCCTTCACGCAAAGGAGATAGAACCTGTGCTCGGTGTGCCGGGTGACGCAAGCTGGGAAACGGTGGTTCGGCTCGATCCCTCCTATGCACCCTATCAGGTTTCTCTGGTTGAGTTTGATGTGTATGGGGGTTATTATGAGATTGTTAGGGTCAAGCAGCATAAGAGCTCGCTCCGGTGTATATAGGGATTGAAGGGGCTGTTTTGATGATTCTAAGTAGGTTAGGTAAGCTGTGATATACTCCCTAGTCCCTCTACGCCCTATATAAAAGCCATATACGCGCTCTATATAAACCACATGAACCCTGAAAAACCCAACAAAATCAATATAACCTTAGGTCGAAGCCTATACAGAAACCCTATAAACCCAGGGATCGACAACTTAAGCCTTCAAACTTTCAGCTGGCAGCTGGAACCGCTATGGACCATGCTTGTGTCTTGCAACTCTTTAATCATCGTGTGTGTGGTGATGTGCCACATGCTGCGCAACAGTTCCTGTGTGTCCGAAGGGGAAAAGAAACCTTATAAAGATTGCTTCGCAAGTATGTATTTACACTTGTCTGCACCGAAGATCAGCGATGACAGTGAAACTTCAAGCCCAATTTGCCGTATATACCCCAACCCGTGCCAGGCTGCCAGCCTGGCAAAGCTGTCCGCGGTTTTGCTGCAGATCTGGGAGCCGGGGTTCCCGCCTGAGAAGCCGGGTCAATGAGGCTTGCCCAATCTGCCGTGATCCTGTTGTTTGCTTACGACATCCATTCGAACCTTTGGCTCAGGGGAGCTATTGTGGCTCTAGGGGCGGCTGTATCATGGTTTTCACTGAACGAGAGGCCGAAGAAGAGCTGCGAGAGCTGCTAACCTGTCACAGACCCGAAGCCTTTCCTGCAAACCAGTTTCTCCGTCTCTAGGCAATCATGTTTATGTCGTTCGCAAGCACAAGCCGCCCGCACCAAGGATTCCAATGGTCCCCATGCATCGAAGATGACAATAGAGACTGTGTTTGGACAACAGCAACCGGAGCCCGAGCCGAATGTCCCCGATGCTAAATATCAGGCACAGGACTACGTGGAACCGCAGGAGGAACGGGCATCATGTGGCCTAGCTGAGGTGAATGCTCGGTGTCGAGCCTTTGATTGCATCCGCTTCGAGCTCCCAGCACGCAGCCACCTGGCAGGCAATGTGCTTCTCCATGCATCATCTACCATTGAACGGTTATTCGATGAACATGCGCCTATGGTGTTCAAGATTGGCTGGACACACAATCCTGCTTTTCGATGGGCAAATTCCATTTATGGATACAAATACGATCCTTATGATCGTTGGGATGCCATGGTGATTTTGTATTTGGCCTCGAACCCACACGGTCCAGCGATGTTGGAGGCTGCCCTAATCGACAAGTATGGAAGTGCCTTGTCCCAATCCCAGTTATGATGAAGTAGGTAGATGCGACTGCTGAACCTCCAAATCCGAACCTTCGTTTGGTCTTTTGTGATTTAAGGCAGGCCTGGTTGTCGAAATATCAATCGTGGTGGCGATGGCGTCAAGGACACCTCAGCTGATTCAGCTAGTCAGTACATGACTTACATCGTGTACAGGTCGTTCAAGCATCCTCCTAAAGAGGCTGGCTCTTTCAAGCGCTCTCGAAAGTGATGTAGCATCAGCAGCGAACTGTGTGTACATATGTCGTTCGCAAGATACCATGCAGGGGTGTGCTAGCAAAAACAGAAGGCACCGATTCCGATGCATGTGCAGTGTGGCAGCAGCGATGCGAGCACGCATGCATGAGCATTGCCGAGCATTCAGAAGCATCACCCGATTGCATTCACAGTTTTATTGTCTCTGTGCCCAGGTTCCTGCCAAGGCTGTGGTGCGGACGGCCCGCAATGTTCTTTCGGACATAGGCCCAGAGGCTGCTAACTCTTCGCGGGGACTGAAGCGTGTTGCAGAGTGCAGCCTGTCGAATGCTGAGCGTGACACAAACCGATTACTGACGAAGAAATTCAAGCTGTCCCTACCAATTCCGCTTCACGAGATAGGTGTACCTGCAAGCCACGTGCGTTTCCCCGTTTTGCATCTGCGAGACTGGGCACAGTATTTGCTCGACAATAACCTGTGGCACACGCTGTGTGGACTACGATCCCCGGATCTTGACCGGGAAAGGGTTATCCTTGCTGGTTTTTGGTCTGAATACAAGCGCATTCATCCCACGCATCCAGTATTTCATTTGGGTTTGAGCCTGGAGGACTGTGTTCCGATGGTCTTCCACGGCGATGAAGGCCGTGGAAGACGTCGCCAAGGGTGGCTGGTCACGAATTATCACTCCATTCTTGGACGTGGCATTCAGGCGGCCCTGGACAAAGATGCTTTGGAGAAAAGGCCGCGCAATTATGTCAAGTTGCGATGCAACTACGTTGGCCATTCTCTTACAAATCGTTTCTGCCACGCCGTGCTACCCAAGGTGATGTATTCTGATTCTGAGTCAAACGTGATGGGCACGGTTCTCGACGACGCGGCGTCAGAGGCTTTGTTTATGGCCCGAGAGGGTGTCTGGGACGAAAAGACGGGACGACGAGGCTACATGGTGGTCCTCAACGTGGTGGGGGACTGGGGCTGGCTTCACAAATCCGGTGGCCTTTGCCGGACCTACAACAATATGGAAAAGGCTGGAGCAAAAGCCAAGGAAAAGCCCAAAGCAAAACCCAAAGCAAAGGCGAAAGCACCCAAGGATCCTGTTGGGATTTGTCATTTATGCAGAGCTGGCCAGAAAATGTTTCCATTCGAGGAAATCTTCAGCCGAAAGCCCGCCTGGCTGGCAACGATGTTTGTGCAAGATCCCTGGTTAACTCCGCCGAGCCTGGCACGATTGGACCACCCTCCGGGCGAGGCGGCCGCGATTTTTGCATTCGACATTTTTCACGCCTTCCACCTCGGTGTGGGGAAGGCTCACGTGTCTTCATGCATCGCTGCTTTGTCCGATGTGACCGAAGGCTCCAACATAGACCTTCGCTTCGAGGCCCTGAACCGTGACTGGAAAGCTTTCAAAGCAGGTGTTTATCAGCCCAAGCTGACGCCGGAATTTTAAGGCTGGAGCACTCGTTCTGAGTTCCCGAATGGGAGCTGGCACCGGGGTCAGCTTACTACTGACTTGATGCTTTTCCTGGAAAGCAAATTTCAGAGCATGGATGTGACGAGCGATGAACTATTGCTCAAAGCTGCTCAGGCCACTACCTCGATGAATCAGTGCATGCGCATGCTGTACGAGAACGATTCAGTGTTTTTGAAGCCAGACATAGCCCGCCCGATCGCCGAGCTTGGATTGCAATTTCTGAGACGCTTTGCGTCGCTGGCGAAGATTTCACACGACAGGAACCGATCGCTATGGAGCTTCATTCCGAAGTGTCACGTTGTGCATCATATATTCCTGAAGCTTCTCCTACAAGCCGAAGCGAACAAGCCCGCTCTACACCCTCTATGCCACGGAGTACAGCAGGATGAAGACTTTGTTGGTCGGCCCAGTAGGCTGTCTCGCAGGGTGGGAGTGAAGAAATCAGTGGAGCGAGTTCTACAGCGCTACTTGAAAGATGCTTATGACAAGTTCGTGGCTGCTGGTATGATTGTGGTCGCTCGCTGAGGATGCGGCAAAATGTCGTCCAAGCGAGAAGCCAGCACATGGGCAGGGAAACAAAGTTTAGGGAGGGAAACACGTGACCCCAGAACCCCAAACTGGAACCTTTCGGGTCCTACTTTGAACCCTTCAGGCCCCAAGCAAAGGAATCTATCTTCAAAGGTCCAACAAACCCGAACCATTGCAAACAAACAAACAGTGAAACCCAATTAAGGCCTCAGCCCTTGCAAGGGTTTCAATATAAGGCAACCCGAGGTTGGAAGCACTATATAGTAAAAGCTGTGAACCCCCATGCAACAAATCTCTGACCTAACTTGATTCTACAAGCCTTGAAGCACACTTGACTCCTCACGGCCTCTACCCTGTAAACCCACAAACTCGGTTCACAACTTAAGAACCCGGTTTTTTTTCAGAGCCGACAATTTCTGCGGTAACGGTTTTCGTTGGTACAGATAAGTATACTACATTATATCCCTGATCTCTGTTTCCGTTACCAGTACCTCCTTAAGAAATAAATATACTATACCTGTAGTCTCCATTGTAGTTCCTTTTTTGGTTAACCAGTTTTATGGTTAGGATCCTATAAGAGAGATTTTGGTTAAACAAAAAAAGGAACTACAATGGAGACTATAGGTAGTATACCGGAAATCTCTGCCACCTTGGCTCGAAAGTTTCATCCTTGCTGACTTTGGCTTTCGGGCTTTAGGGCTTCAGGGTTTTAGGGCCGTGAAGATGTCCAGGGCGTTTCGGGTCTTCAGGTTTTAGCTTCAGGGCATTAGGGCTGTTTGGTTTTAGGTGTTTAGGGTTTTAGAGTTTTTTCGAGTACAGGGTTTAGGGTGTACTTGCTGTGCTAAGTCTCCGGCCTTAGACGCAAGCATTCAAAAGAGCCCATTTGGGCTGGAGATTATGGCCGAAGCACTCGCAAACTTTGTTGGGTTTAGGGCTTAGGTTTTCAGGTTCAGGCTCAGGGTTTAACATGGTTTAGGGTTCAGGGTTTGGGGTTTAGGGTTTAGGGTTTAGGGCTTGTTTTGGGGTTAGGGCCGTAGGTCCAAGCCGATGTCCTGCGGATTGAAAAGAAATCAGTATGCCCCAAACTACAGTCCTAAACCCAATCTTTAAAGCGCTTGCAGAACCCTGGAGCATATCGTTTTCGCGTGGAGGGTTGTGTCAAGTGTCGAGGTAAGTCTTATCTGCGTTGTGTTGTGTTTGCCACTCTATCGTCGTCATAAGTATCATCGGTAGGTACTCCTTTATATTCCAAACCATATACCCCAAACTTAGCCGTAAACCCTACTAGTGCGCTGCAAGGTACACTTAACAGAGGCCTATGTCGTTTGTAGTAGCAGTACTTAGGGTGCATAGAGTTCAGGGAGAGAGCGTAGTTGGGCGTCTAGGTGCATACATTGCTAGCGCAAACCCCGATAGCCTAGACCCTTAACCTTCGTGTTCCCGAGCTGCTATAAACCTGAATGTGCGGTTTAGAGTTCAGGGTTTATAGGGTCTGGGTCTTGCGTTTAGGGTTTAGGGGATCAACAGTCCCCCCGCTGAGATTCTAGTAGATCCGAATGCTGAGGCCTTTAAGGGAAAAAGGGTGCATGAATCACTTGTCTACATCAGTTAAGGAGCTTCAGCAAGCCCTCAACCCGAAAAGCCCCTAGAACAACACCATCCCACGCCTTCAACCCTAAACCCTAAACCGAGAATCATTTCTCTACACCATAAGCCATCACCCGAAACCCCTAAACCTCGAGCCCTAAGGCCCCACCAAGGTATCCCTGAATCCTACCTATAGTCTCCATTGTAGTTCCTTTTTTTAGGGGTTTAAGGTTTAGGGGTTTAGGATTTAAGGGATTAGGGTTTAGGGTTTAAGGTATACCTATAGTCTCCATTGTAGTTCCTTTTTTGGTTAACCAAAACCTCTAATTATAGGATCCTAATCATTAAACTGGTTAACCAAAAAAGGAACTACAATGGAGACTCTAGGTACACCCCAGAAGCTCCCCAAAGCCGTGAACCCTAAACCCCAGAACGATTTAGAGTTTAGGGTTTAGGGTTTAGGGTTTAGGGTTTAAAGGTAAGTGTCCCAAGTAGCCCAGAAGCCGTCAAAAGCCTTAACACCCCTAACCCCAGAATCTCTGAAGGTATCCTAAGCTCTCTAAACCCTACACCCCGAAACCCCGAAACCCCTAACCCCTGAACCCCTATAAACCCTAAACCCCTAAACCCCTAAACCCCTAAGCCCTAAACCCTAAACCCCAGAAGGCATCCCCTGCGTGCTGCTGAACTCCAGCTTTCCACAGCGCCTTTTGGGTCTCTTGGACTTCGCGCCGCCGGAAGCTCCGGATGAAGTGCCTCGGAAGAGCTCAGGCTGTTTTTTGGGGGTTCAGGGTTGAAGGTTAGGGTTTAGGGTTACCTGGACCCTAAGCAACCTACCTTTTTTGGGTTCCTTGTTATGGTTTGAAGAGCTCAGGCTGCTTTTTGTTGGGGGGCTTTGGGGGCTTTCGGGGTTTAGGGGCTTTCGGGTTCAGGGTTTAGGGCTTAAGGGTTAGAGGTTCAGGCTTTAGGGTTAAGGGTTTAGGGTTTAGGGGTTTAGCGGCTTTTGGGGGTTTAGGTGTTTAGGGTTTAGAGCTCAGGAGTTCAGGGTTTAGGGTTCATAGGGTTTAGGGGTCAGCCTGCAGGATTTTTGGGGTTTGGAGCGCCTGGGTCGAAGAGCTTGATACACACATTGGTTGCTGCAGAGCGCATACCCGACTTGCGCATGCCGTCCCTGTACAGTGCCGGGATGATCCGCCGTTTCGATGGCGTCAGCTTTGCAGACAGACGTCACTTGAACTGCTCAGGGGCTCGCGAAAAGCTCAGTATCAAGCAAAGCTTCTTGTTGATACACACATTGGTTGCTGCGGCAGTGCATGTGCACCTACTGCGGATGAAAGGGTTTCGGAGCACGTCACCAGTTCAACTGACTGACTTGCAGCTACACAGGCAGTCCTTGCTCCTCGCCCATCGTTTTTTAGAGTGTACCCCCAACCTGAAAGGGTGACCCGCCGTTTTGATAGCGTTTGACGAGAGTTCCTGTGAAGGCTAAAAGGTTATGTCTGCTGTTATGTTCGAATGTAGTTGTGTTTATCGGCATTTACCAATTTTATAGTCATACAGCCCCAAAGAGTCCTACGTAGCTATATGGCGGATACTTTCCCAAACCATAATGGTAACTTCTACTATAGAAACCAGGCATTCTACTCTGTGGCTACTTAGGACACCTGAGAATCGTAAACCCACATTCCGCGTAGAAGCCCTACAGGAAACCTTAGGAGAACTCCGTAGAGCGAAGCCCTCTTCGGCTACATGTACCCCTGTTACTGTAAAAAGCGATTCAAGTTAAGTTACCACAATATAAGGAAACCATGTTATTTACAATAGATCCCCATTTTGGTAACTTAAACTAAGTATAGGGATCTATAGAAACTAATATGGTGTCCTTATGATGGTAGCTTAAAGTAAACCCCCCAAACAGGAACCCAGTAGGGTTCGGCTGAGGTGAAGCTGCCGGAGGAGGCCACCTATTTCATGGCGATGGCTCCCTGGCGGATTTGGTTTCTCAGAAGGATCCTCCCAGTGTGCCCGCAAGGGTTCCTTTAAGGGTTTCTATACGGGCTCTTGTAAGGCTTTCATAGGGGTTTCAATAAAAAGTTCATTAGGGCTTGGGACTTATAGGATTTAGGGGCAAGAGGTGTTCCGGCGTAGAGTTAAAGGTTTCATTGGGTTTAGCGTTTCTATAGACCCACTCAGCGATTAGTAAATTACAACCTGCAGGAAGGCACCCTGCAATTATGGCGTTCAAGATAACCCTAAACCTTGAACCCTAGGCCTATTGCCTAGGGTGCTTTGGATCTGTAAAGGGGTTTGGGGGATAGTAGGTATGTGGCGTGCCGGCTGAAGATTGAGGACTTAGTTATTTTTGGGCCGTGGATTTATGAGCTTTGCTGATGCCTTAGGGTTTAGCGGATGTGGCTTTGCAGCGCGCCTCGTTGGCTCAACAGCTGAGTGTGGGGCTGGGTAGTTATCCCAAACCCGAAACCCTGAACCATAGTAAAACCCAAAACTCTCTAAACCTAAACTATATACCCTACCAAACCCTCCACCCTAATTGAGCCAGAAGCCGAGGATTGCGCGCAGACGGTGCATGACACCCGCCGCTGGATCGTTTCGCTGCCGGTAGCTGGCGAGCTTACCTTGGACGACGGCGCTGCTCGAGTGCCTGAGATCGATATTTTCAGGGGTTAGGGTTAAGGGCAGATAGGGTTAAGGGTTTAGGGTTAAGGGCATATAAGGTTAAGGGTTCAGGGTATTATAGGGTTTAGTGATTTAGGGTTTAGGGTTAAGGGTAATCGCTATATCAAGCTTAACGGCCTCGTTCGAACTGTAGAGGATGAGAAAAGGATCGGGGACTCGGTTCAAGCAGTCCCAAATCGCAAATTCAACAGTTCACAGTCACCCTAAACCTAAACACGGAGGCCTTTAACCCTAAAACGCTGATGCCCTGAAGCCCCAAGCTCTAAACCGGAAACCCAAGCCCCACCTTGTCAAGCCCGACATCAAGCGATCGTCTAGGGTTTGGGGTTTCACACTGAGTCACTTTTAGGTGCTGCTATGCCGACAAAACTCCTGCCGAAGTATGAGCACTGTAAACCCTGGACTTTCAAAGCTCCACAATTAAGCAACTCTCCCTAAACTACACGAGGAATCTTCCCCCAAAAAGAGGATGTATTCCTTGACTACGGGGTTTGGGAAGTTCTGCAAAGACACCCGTACTGCACTCCAAGACCGAACCTGAAGAAGCAGGCCCCTTCCTGCAAGCCCTAAACCCTAAACCCTAAACCCTGACCCGATCCCTTGACTACCATCCACGACAGAACTACGCATAGTATAGAAGCCTCTAAAGGCTCTTTGACAAGTTCTAGAAGGCAACAAAATAAGCTTTTAGTATAGAAGCCAAAGTAATTACCAACATCATTCCTTGTGGGGCCTTGTGATAATGATTCTATAATATGCCCCAAAACCCTCCTCTGTCTGATGGCGGCTAAGTATATTAGACACCGCTTTGAAGGGCGCAGGGGTGGTCGTGGTGGCAAACCCTGACCCTTAGACGCTGAATCCAGCACCATATGTATACCAACTAGAAGTCCCAAAACCCACGCCCTTAAGGGTTCTATGTTTGGATTAACTGACTATTGAAGGGGTTTGCATTAAAACCGTCCCAACCCCCAGAAAAGATTCTTTGCTACCTATGCAAATCCTGAGCACGAGCCACCCAAGTTCCCCAAACCCAAACCCCTATAAGCCCTAAGACCCTAAACCCTAAGCCCTTAAACCCCTAAACCCCAAACCCTGAACCCCTAAACCCGTACACCCCTGAACCGACCCCTATGAGCCTTAAGCCCCTAAAACCCCAAGTCTTAAGCTGCGAGGCCTTGGGTGCGAAGAAGAGCCTTCTCCCGGCAGGCGTTCGGCAGGTGCAGGGCACGTCCCCCGGATGCAGGGTTTAGGGGTTTAGGGTTTGGGGTTTAGGGTTCAGGGTAGGATGCAAAAGACAGGGGGCCTCGGTATCGGAAAAACCCCAAGGGTCCAAGTACCTAAGGGTTTAGGGTTTAAGGTTTAGGGTTTAGGTTTTAGGATTGTTGGGGTTTAGGACCCACCATTTTGTGCGGTTGCAGGGACTTAAGTGGATTTAAGTAGCTTCAATACTTAAGGTTATGCTTAGTAGTCGGCAAAGAGGTGTTGTTGATGTTCCGGAGAACTGTTGGGCTCAGGAGTTGAAGGGAGCAAGCAGGCATAGCTTTAGCTTGGCCAATTCCTCAAGTGGTTTAGGGTTTAGGGCCTTTAGGTTTTAGGGTTCAGGTTAGGGTTTAGGGTTTAGGGTTCAGGGGAAAGCCTAAACTCCAAAAGCTGGACCTTACACCCGGCCCTTTTGGGAAGCCCACCTTCAAGTAAGTAGAGATCCTGGTGGTAAGAACCGTCGTAGTACCAGCCGACTAAGTAGCAGCAGCAGCAGCAGCAGCAGTGGTCGTCGTCGTCACAGTAGTAGGTAACAGCAGCAGTGGCAGCGGTAGTGGCGGCAGTAGTAGTAAGTAGTAGTAGCAGAAAAAATAGCAGTACTAGTACGAGGAGGAGGAAGAGGGGGAGGAGGAGGAGGTGTAGTTTGTAGCAGTACTGACATGTAGGTAAGACTCGGACGCAATTCTCAAAGCAGGAAGCCATTGGCGTAACGGTATCATGCTGGCTCGTCATTGCTAACGTGCAGCTCCAACAACATCTTTTCAGGTTGTTTTGCAGGTCCGCTTAAAGAAGGGACCATTCGGAAAACACTTCTGCAGAAGGAAATCAATATCAAATTTGCTTTTTGGTTGTGTTGCGGACAGGTCAAACCTGCGTTTTGGCTGTGTATTCGTGAATGTAGAACCACTCTCAAACTATAAAGGCTCTCGGGTCCCGGGCTCCCACACCCCC
>BGNK01002309.1:88488-106446 GCA_003297005.1 Symbiodinium sp. clade A Y106 | reverse complement strand
GTGCAAATATGGAAAAGGAAGTGAAGTGGCGGGTAGGTCTCTATCAAGACCAATGACACTCCGATTTCAAGCTCTACCCTAGGGGAGCAGTATGGATGAGCTATGGCGTCGAGAGGCTCCACGCTACGACGCCTAGCGAAGCTGAGGCTGTTAACCAGTTATTTGCAGGGCAAACCTGGAAACCAAGACACAGTTATGATAACGCTTCCTTTCGTGTCTTGAGCCAAATAATCGGTTGTAACGTCTTGGTGTGAAACTGCTTCATGATGATCTACATAATAGGGCCTGGGGGCTCGTGATTTCTCAACTATATTATAGGTCTTTTCTTGTCGCCGAACGGCAGCTAGTGTTTTGCCACGGAAACGCTCCAAGCGCAGAGAATGCACTTTGTGCCGGCCCGGCCCTGGAGCCCGCCGCTGCAGCCGTCCGGAGCTTGATTCTCTGCTTCGTGCCCAGAGCTTCCACAGCATCAGAAGCCGCTGGTGAGACCCCGATCCGGGTGAAGACGCAAGGTTCAGATGCCTCAGCGGCCACCCAGCATGGCAGACAGGCCTCGTCGCTGAACTGGGACGCGGTTGGCCTGCATGCTGAGCCCTTCGAAGAAGCAGCACAGACACTGCTTGTAGCAGCACCCTAAACCCTAAACCCTAAACCCTAAACACCAGATGCAGCGCCAACATCACCAGAGAAAGCTTCGGGTTCCTCCGCCTCTCAGCCCACCAATGCTTTACCCTTTAGGAGCATCAAAGGGGTTTAGGGTTTAGGGGGCATGATTTAATTGAGAATCCTGGAAGACAGTCTGAACTTTTCGTGAGGATCGAACTCGATTCAGCTAGGATATAGAGTTAGAGCTCGCATCAGTGGGGATCCAAGACAAGGAGGTGTTTTTGTTAATATGCAAACTGGTAGGATTCTCTGACGGAAGAGGCAGAACGAGGAAAGACAACCAGACAAACAATTCAATCAGGAAGAAGCTGTCTGTTTGACCTATGCACCAGGCAAGCAAGTAAAGCTTGATTTAGTTGCAGCCTGGGAAGGATCAAGGTAGGACAATAATCAACCGTCAGATCGAACTGCACTTCTATAGCTTCTGGGTTCATTGGCTTTCTTCAAGTGCTGCTAGAGCTGCAAGGGCTTATAAGGGTCCCAGGCTTCATGGATGGCGCAGTTACTTGTCTTTCGGTAGGCTTTGGGGCTAGGAGACTTCTTGCGCCTAACGTGAGCCTACGTGCTACTGCGATTCAGGGCTTGTGGTGTTTTAGGATTTAGGGTTTAGGGTTTAGGGGCGCTTCATGCTTGCTTGGGTGTAGCGTCTCAAGATTTCTTCCATCGGAGTTTGTCAGGTTCTGTGCGGGGCTTGATATCAAGGTCTCGTGGACTCTGCAAGAAGCCGACAGCGCTGCACATGCATTTCGGTACCCTAAACCCCAAACCCTAAAACCTAAACTAAAACCCTAAACCTAACACCCCAAACCCTAAACCGTAAACCCCAAACCCTGAATCCAAAACTAAGCCCCTAACCTAGAGGCTTTCTTAGGATACCTAGTTTTATGGTTAGGATCTGTTATATAGAAAAGTGAGTACCCTAAAAAAGGGGTAGGGTATGAGCCTCTAGGAAGACTTGGTTCGGAGAAAAAGCAGATCCATGGGGGGACTCCGAAAGCCTCAAGGTAGGCATTGCCTTTGCGGCAGGTCGATGCTTCGCCCCGAAGCTTGGGGAAGCAACCCCTGAACTACGGTTGATGATATAAATCCTGCATGACCCATAATCAGGAATATACCATTATTCCCATAGTTTAGGGTCCTTATTTCCCTAAACCCTAAACCCTAAACCCTTAAGGTAATGCAGGATTTAGATCATCAGCAGTAGGGTTGGGCTCCTAATCAACGACCCTGAACAGGCCCAACTCCCTACTTAAACGCCGAAGCCTTGACTCAAAGTGCCTAACCCTCAGCTTGTAGAGCTTTGGAGTTTTTTTGGGACTTGGGGTTTGGGACTTGGGACAGTGATCTCCAAAATCCTGCAGCTCTGAACCTCTAAACTCTAAACTTTATGTCCCAAAGCACTGCCCTGAACCCTAAACCCCCTAAACCCCTAAACCCTAAGCCCGAAACCCTGAACCCTGAACCCTAAAAATCGCAAAACCTGGACCCTGGCACGTGCGGCGAGGGCACCGAAGCCCAGCGTAGAGCAATCAGCTCCTGCACCAGCGCTGGAGTCTGAAGACACCCGACTCCAAAGCGCTCAAAGACGGAAAAACTGACCGTAAACCCCTTCAACCCCGCCTTAAACGCCTAAAGCCCGAATAGCTCGGCAATCTCGAAGCTCCCTGTTGAACGAGGCATCATAAGATCAAACGCTGTATGTGCATAGGTACATACGTACATACCTACACACATACGTACAACTCTCTCTTCAAGAATATACTATCTGTACCTAGTAGCATATCGCGAGCTGATAGCCTGAAGAAAAAGCCCTTACAGCGCTCTACAGAATACCTTCAGCCAGACAGCAGGAAAGGCTAAACCCTAAACCCTAAGCCTTTATCCCGAAACTCATTGAAGATCCCAAAACCCCGAACGCCTGAACCCGACTGCCCAAACCGCAAACTCAAGAAACAAGCTCCTCTGCTGGAAGCTCTTGAAATGAGCTGCGGAGCCTCGTTTTGCAAAAAGCCGAATTCTTGCTGAGTTTCGGACACTTGAACCCAGAAACCTTAACCCCGAAACCCCCCTAGGGCCTGAACCCCGAACCTGCAAAACCGACAACCCTGAGAATCGAGTCCTCGTCCGTAACAACTGTATAACTGGGCTTGGTAGTAACCAAGGAGAAAACATGTATACATGCTCCTTTTAAGGAACACGTCCCAAAAAGCAATAAAGTATGGTACTCCAGAACTCAGTGTGAGAAACTGGGTTTAGGGGGCCTTAGAACATGCCACTGGGATGACAGGGTTTAGGCTTTAGAATTTGGGGTAGGATGTCTTGGATTTGGCAAAGAATTTTTTGATTTTGTAGTCAAGTGGAAAATCTGAGTATGCCAGCATCCTGAACACCTAAAGCTCCTCGGCCAAAACGCTTCAAACTGCAATCCCTTCACACCGTAAACTCGAAACCCTAAGCTCAAACCGTAGGGACTGTCGAGATCGTGCAGCTAGGCCTAGGCTTCATCAACTGCCTTCACTTGGGGCTCGCCCTCACCAAGGGTTTCCTGCGCCCAGAGTGCCCATGCGACTGGATGATGAGCGAGTGTGTGAGAGAGAGAAAAATGTATTGAACTGCTTATTTAGGGAGAGGGGGAGGGAGAGAGAGAGAGAGAGAGAGACTGAGAGAGTGAGTGAGTGAGTGAGCGAGTGAGCGAGTCAGTCGGTGAGTCAGTGAGTGCTGGAGTATTGGCAGGAAACACAAACTGTACACTCATCCCCATCCCTCTTGCCAGGGCACTTCTGCTGAGAAAGATCTGCCAGTCGAAGGGAGCACAAGGCCTGCTCGTTTACCCAGGGCTTTCGATGACAAGCTTCGTGTGGAAACTCTCTGATGACAAGATATCAATGCAGCTGAGTCTTGGGGTATGTATATGGTGCTATATGGAGACTGAGCAGATACTGCTACTTACGATGCAGCACCATCTAGTAAGCTCCAAACCAACGATGCTGGCAATTCCGGAAGGCCTGCAACTGTTTCGAGACATCAAACCCACTGGACCAACACTCCAACCATCACATTCTTTAGGATTTCTTTAGGGTTTATGGATTTGAGGTTGTGGTTTATGGCGATGAGCTTTGCCATCAAGCTTTAGACTTACTGGCACTCGACCTGTAACATCATGTACGTTGTTACAACCATTGATTGTAAATGGTCCCGAATCTGTGGCCACCAGTGCGTTGTTAGTAGTGGTCGAAGTAGTCGTGGTAGTCGTAGTAGTCGTAGTTGCCGTCGTAGTCGTAGTAGTCGTAGTAGCCGTAGTAGTCGTAGTAGTCGTCGCCGTCCTAGTAGTAGTAGTTGTTGTAGTAGTAGTAGTAGTAGCAGCAGCTGCTGCTGGAGTAGTAGCAGTAGTAGTAGTAGTAGTAGTAGTAGTAGTAGTAGTAGCAGTAGTAGTAGCAGTCGTCGTCGTAGTAGTAGTAGTAGTCGTCGTAGTAGTAGTTGAAGTAGCAGAAGGAGTCGTAGTAGTAGTCGTCGTCGTCGTAGTAGTAGTAGTGGTAGCAGCAGTACTAGTACTAGTACTAGTATTAGTACTAGTACTGCTACTAGTACTAGTACTAGTACTAGTAGTACTAATACTAGTACTAGATGATCGAGGTGTTGTTGTTGTTGCTGCTCCTGCAGCTGTTGTTGTTGTTGCTGTTGCGGTTGTTGCTGTCGTCGTAGTACTACTACTACTCCTCCTCCTGCAGCTGCTGCTCCTCCTCCTGCTGCTACTTTGGTGGCGATGTCGACAAGCAGGGCGAACGCGACGACGACACCCAATTATCGTTATGACTGCTGCCATGAGGGCTTCTGCACTGGCGCCACTATGTTTGCCAACACTTTCCTGGAATTGCTTCCGTTGTTCATACTCTTCAAACAGCTCATGCTAATGAGGCTAGCCATCATCGACTTTAGACTCTAGCCTACTCAAGACCATAAGTTGAAAACTGCTGCTTGCTTCGGGGAAGCTGGAGACCCTCGAATTTAGTCAAAGCTGGCCTGGCACAATCGGCGCAGCATACACTCACACGCCCCAGGGCTCAACTGCAACTATACATTGTACATCCTCACACTAAACTTAGCCCAGCGACCTTCGACAGCCTTAACCTCTCATAAGTGTGACAACCCTAAACCCTTGAACCCCACCTCGCGGCCCAAGGAACCGCCCAGGGCCACTCGCCCGGTGAGGACAGAGCGCAGGGTGTCATCGATCTGTTGCCAGGGCTTGAGGGGTTTAGGGCTCGGGGTTTCGCGTTTCCAGACGTGTTTGCACACGAACGAAGACAGGAATCGTGCAAGCATCTGTAACATGTGCCAGGAACTTGAGGCCCTACCCGGTTGTCCCTCTCTGGGCTTTAGGGTTAAGCGGTTTGGAAGCATAACAACCATAACAACGGCCTGTGCTCGCGACCTTTGCCGAATTCCTTGTCGCGTTGTGCTAGCGTTCATTCCACTCCGAACACGTTTTTGCTAGCCTGAGGGGCGTTTCCAGTCAAACTAGCGGGCTAGACAACCCGGGGGATGATTTGACCCTAAACCCTAAACCCTAAACCCTAAACTGTGTGGGCCTTAGGCCCAACATCCTCAACACCATCCCTTAAACTCCAAGCCCCCACGTCGTAAACACCAAACCTCAAAACCCCAACCTCTACTTGGAGGATCAGGGGACTTAGTAAGTAAGGTTATAAGTACCCTCATTGGGGTTGTGAGTCATTATAAGTATAGTTATCTTAGGTCATAAGTAAGTATTACAAGTATAATTATCGTAGTTATAACCCTAGTTAATAAGTCCCATGATCCTTTTAAGTAGACGCTAGGCTCCAAACCAGCAATCTCCACGAAAAGTGGAGCTATGCGGCACCGAGAGCGGGTTCAGGGTCCAGGATTTTGGCTTAGGGGTGTAGGGTTTGGGGCAAAGGTTCGAAAGCCTGAACCCAAGGGCAACCTGCAAGGCAACCGCAAGACAAGGGGTTCAGGGTTTAGGGTTCAGGGTTTAGGGTTCAGGGTTCAGGGTTTGGGGTTCTGGGTTGGGGTTTAGGGATTGAAGGTTTGAGGACAGAATCAACCTCTGTTCAAAGCAATTTCTGCAACCGCGTTTTGTGGTAGACCCTAAAAACGTTAAACCTTAAACTCGAAACCCTCAACCCCTTCAAGCCTAAACCCTAAAGCCTAAACCCTCAACCAAAAGCCCTAAGCCCACAGCCCTAAACCTTCTGCAACCCAGCAGAAACCAGCTTGGGCTGGAGCTCCAACTTTTCTGGCATGACAGGATACAGTGAACCCCAGGAAAGTTGGAACACGAGATAAGGACGATTAGGGCTTTTTGGCGTGGGTTTAGGGTTTAGGGTTCAGGGTTTAAAGCTTTATGTGTCGTGCTAGGGTTCCCATACTCTGCCTTCAGCGCATGAGGATGCTCATGTTCCAACTTTCTGGTTTCTGCTCCATGATCACCGTCCCAGGTTTTTGAGACACAACGAGCGCCTTGAAGAAGAGCGCGTTAAACGAGCGCAACTCCCTCTGGCAGCCCCGGTTTAGGGCTTCGGGTTTGGGGTTTAATTACGCTCCAGGATGTAGGGCTTATAGGGTTTGGGTTCGATGATTTAGAGTTTAGGATTTGGTCTTCGTGGCTTCAGGATTCGGGTTGGGGCCCCAAAACTCCAAACCCAAAGCCTGCACCTCAGGCCAACATAGCCCAAGCGCGACGTCGCAAGCGCTCCGCTGTGGTCTGCGTCGTGCCGGATGCCGCGGACTTATTCGCACTTCCCAAGCCTGAAATTGGTAATACCAGAGGTAAACTCTACACCCTAAACCGTTTCGGGTCTGGGGTTTGGGTGAATGGTTTAGGGTTTGGAGTCCAGGATTTAGGTTGGGTTCAGGGTTTAGCGTGTACGGGCTTATAAGGTTCGTGGTCTTAAAATTCGGCTATGTTCGCACACAGCCCTGCACCCGCAAACGAAGAGCCCTAAACCGCACTTGGAGGGGCAGGGGACTTAGTAAGTAGGTTCTAGGTAGAGTTATAAGTACCCAAAATGGAGTTACCCCAATTATGACTCTACTTGTAACCTTACTTACTAAGTCCCCTGCCCCTCCAAGTAAACCCTCTCCTGCACCTTCGGGACTCTTATCTTTCTGCATGCAAGGCACTCGATACACCCATGCACGAAACCCCAGACGAGCCAGCTTCGTGAAGCAATCCGTCAGGGTCGTGGACAGGACCTCTTCTGGGTTCTTGTTAAGGGATTTAATTTAAGTTACCATAATTTAGGGTTCCTTTAAGGATTTAGGGATGTAGTTTAAGTTACCATGACGAAACAGACTCTGAACCCTGAACCCTAAAACTCTAAACCTCAAAGCGCCAAACACTGAAGCCCCAGATCCAAGAATCCTACACCCCTCAATACTAAACCCTCAACCCTAAGCCCTAAAACCTAAACTCGCGACTCTCCCAACGAAATCCAAAAGACTAGTACCAGTGATGCCCGGGCCTCTGTGACCCATCTCTAGCCCAAGGAGTCCTATGAGTATGTGCAGAATTCCGGCGTCCAGCTGCCTCTGCGATTTGGCATTCGGGGCTTTGCGGTTCAGGGTTAAGGGTTAGGGATTTAGGGTTTAATTAGGGTTCATAGTTCAGGGTTTATGGTTTGGGGTTTTGGGTTTAGGCTTATCTTCCGGGTTTATCCTTGAGGGTTTGAGGGTCCAGAGTATCGTGGTGTTGTCGAGTTTCCCTAAACCTGCGCTAGCTCCGGAGTTTGGGCTTCAACATTTGAGCTTCGAGGGGCCTTTGTCGTTGAGGCGTTCAGGTGGTGATTCGGGAGTGACAGTAAAGTGGGGCCGAGCGGCTTGTCGACGCGGCAGTGATACCTGCATGAAGCTGCTAGCAATCAAGTTCATGGTGCAGGGCCTCTAGAACTAAGTGGAGCAGAGTCCTGAACCCTTTTGTGCACCATCTTCGCGGTGAGGTCACGTACCCAAGCACAATCAAAAGCCACATCTAGAATCTACAGAACCCGGACCCCTAAACCCCTAAACCTTAAAAATACCCTTGCCACTAGGGGGTTGCCCCTGAATTGGGACTCCGAGCATAACAGCCTACAAGCCTGAAGGGAAAACTCCATCTCAGCATTGCATCGAAACCCTAAAGCCTCAAAGCATAAAGCCCTAATTCCCCAAACCCGAAAGCCCTGCACCCCAGACCTTTAAGCTCTAAATCCTACAGCCCTAACCCCCAGAAACCTCAAGCCCCGTCAAACCTTAGAACCATGAGCCTACAGTCCCAAGACCACGGCCCTTTATCAATGCCTGGTCAAGACCCAACCCAAACCCTAAACCCTACCTAGAGTCACGGTTTAGGGTTTAGGGTTTACGGGACCAAGGTACCTTAAAGGAAAGTAAATGTACCGTTTTTCAAGCCATACCCCTTCTTTAAAAGGTACGTTGGTTACTCTAGGTAAACCCAATTAAAGTTGATGATTGTAAGTAACGTCTGGCCAAGGCTCAAGAAAAAGAGCTGGGCCACGAGTTCCTCCTTCCGCCGCGCCCGGCCCTGGTAGATGACCATTAACCTGGGTTCTTGCTAAGGGATTTGATTTAAGTTAAACTAATGAGGAAACCATATTATTTACTATAGATCCCTACTATGGTAACTTAAATTAAGTTCCTTACCAAGAACCCAGTAACTTTGCCAGGCTTTTGGGTCCCCCTTCGCGGCGAGTGAAGTCAAGGAGATCCTCTTAGGCGTTTCGGGCTTCAGGGGTTTGGGCTTCTAGGCTTCGGTTGCTTTGTGGTTTTGTTGATCTCTAGGGTTTCGGGTTTTTTCTACAATTTGGGGTTAGGATGACTGAGAAGGATATAGGAACTGTTGCTTTTTGTTGCCGAGGTCTGCTGGTTCTGGTTCCTCCTTTTCTGTTTCCTTTTCTTCCCCTATCCGTTCTTTCGCAGCTGTCACCACAACCGAAACCACTAGTCCTGGCAATACGAAAACCTGCTAGTTACCACTAGTGGCAGTAGAAGTGTTCGAACTACGAATACTACGAATACTACGGCTTCTTCGAAGACTTCGACGACTGCTGCGACTGCTACGACTAAAGCTGAAGCAGCAACAACAGCAACAACAACTACTACTACCACCGCTCCTACCACTACCCCTACCCCTACTCCTACTCCTACTCCTACTCCTACTCCTACTGCTACTGCTACTGCTACTCCTACTCCTACTCCTATTTCTACTCCTGCTACTGCTGCTGCTACTACTACTACTACTACGCCTGCTGCTACTACTACTACTACTCCTGCTGCTGCTGCTGCTACTACCACTGCTACTACTACTACTACTACTGCTAACGACTACTGCTACTACTACTCATAATATTACTACTATCACTGTGAGACTATCACGACCACTTCTACGACCACTGCTACTACTACTACTACTACTGCTGCTGCTAATGACTACTGCTACTACTACTCATACTCATAATATTGCTACTATCACTACCACTTCTACGACCACTACTACTACTACTACTCCTGCTACTACTACTACTACTACTACGGCTACTACCTGCTACTGCTGCTACTGCTACTACTGCTACTACTGCTACTACTGCTGCTACTGCTGCTACTGCTGCTACTGCTGCTACTGCTGCTACTGCTGCTACTGCTGCTACTGCTGCTGCTGCTGCTACTGCTGCTACTGCTGCTACTGCTACTGCTACTGCTATCCTACTCCTACTCTGACTCCGACTCCTACTCCGACTCCTACTCCGACTCCTACTCCTATTACTACTCCTCTTCCTGCTCCTCCTCCTCCTCCTACTACTTCTACTACGACTCCAGCCATTGCTGCTGCTGCTGCTGTTGGTGCTCCCGCTGCTGCTACTGCTACTGCTACTGCTACAACTTCTACTGTTAACAAGTTAACATGGCTCCTAAACTGTCCTAAACCCTAAAACCTAATGTCGTCCTCCAAGCTGCGGCGTGATGCCGAGCTATGATGAGGAGGCGCTGTGAGAAGAGCCTTGCGCCATGGAGCTTCGGTTCAGCTTGGAGTTGCCAGAAGTCTTAAGGGCGATTACAAGGCAAGGGTTCTAAAAGAGCTTCCAAAAGGGTTTTGGAATTGGTTTAGTATGCCTAGGGTTGAGTACTTTATGGCCTTGCCTTCCGGGCTCTTACGGTGTAGCCCTTAGAGCTTGGAACATGGATACTGCCCAAACCTTAAACTCTGAAGCCAGTTGTTTTCTCCCGACGGCCTTGTGAACATCAACATGACCGGAAAGCAGCTGCGATGCGGTAGGCGAGAAGCGTGAATCGAAGGAGAAGACGAGGAATCGGCTCAGGCACGCGTAGCCACAGTTCTGAAGGAGCATGTGTCTCATCCTTTGTCTGGTCTTGGAATCCTATAAACGGCTCCTTCCTGAGAAGGAAGGAGACACCTACATGTTAATAATATACCATGTCATGATGCACATTAGCATAATGTTTACAGTACAGTATAAAACCATACAGCATATTAGAACAATTTAAAAATGAAAACAGTAGAACAAAGTAAAAACAAACAGTAGTATGCACAACTAGTGTAGTATTACGCAAATTTTGCTAACACCATATAACAAACTAAGTTGAAAGATGATATATTTCAATATAGCATAACCTAATATAATTTGATATGGTATAGATATGTATATATACACCATGTGATACAATGCAATATAATATGATATTCTAGTATATCAGGTGATGCAGTATTATACATAGTACAGCACAATGTAGCCTAAAATGTAAAAAACATACAATGACGTGATTTAATAGTTTCAATTATCATACAACATGATGTAATGTAACCCGGCTTGAAAAACACACTTTGCAGCTGACGTCCAAGCATCCCTTCTGTGAAGGATGTATCCGACGAAGATGCGACCACGCCAGCAAAGACTGCATATGTGGCGAAGATGCAGGTGAGGAGGCGATCATCTTCCAACAACGGAAGATAGGCCGTTGAATATGTCAACACATTCACGACCAAGCTTTCGGCGATGGTTTGCGAAGCACCAAAGAGCACTAAGGGGAACAAGTAGAAGACAACGTGTGCATAAAGCACCAGCTGCCTTATGTAGGGTCGCGGGGATATGGCCCTATCAATCAAACCGCTGGCCGTGCATTCCCAGTTAGAACAAGGCTGACAAAAAAAAACAACTGAATAATGTAGGGGCCTTGATTGTAGAATAGAGCTTTAGGGGTCATCATACTACTACCGTTTGTTTCACGCCCCCATATTTAATATGAAACTTTAGCAGCAGCAGGACGAAGACTAAGCCGACGTCTGCTCACGTGCAGCTTCATGTAGGCAATAATTTGCATCTTATTCCTCATCACCTGCACCATCGTAGCAGACATAATCGCAACCACCATAACACTCGCCCCCTTTCCGACACTGCATTCTGCCACCGGGGTCGCATGTTGTCATTCTTGCTCTGGTTATTGGCTCTGGTTCGAATGGGTCAAGCTGCTCTCCTTAGAACCGCCTCTAGTTTTGCTGTGTCATTCTACTGGACCGGACCTCACGAACCGGAACGAGCCTCCGGTTCTGGCTTGGGGTTCGGGTTCGAGCTTCAGGGTAAGTTTGGAGTTGTTTCTTGTTTTGTCATTTTGTGGTTTAGGGCTAGGGTTGAGGGTTTTTTTGTTCCGGCCCCAGGAGATTTAGGGTTCGGGGTTTTGGGTTCATGGTAAGTTAGCTTAGGGTTTAGGGATAAGCTGGACTCCAAGATTCAAGAAGACGTCGCTGGCCCGGGCATCATCGATGATGTGGGGGAAAGCCTTGCTAGGGATGTCCCGGAAATAGTACGAGGCCAGGAGGAAGAGGGGGCAAATACCGAGAAAGATCACGGGCACCTGCAGTTGATCTGATGCAAGCCCATCAGGCCACAGAGAGGCGGAGAAACATGCTCCTGTTCCGGCCGAATCCCTTAAAACAAGCCAAAGCTCGATAGGTGAAAGGTACATCTCGAAGTCACGAAAAACCCATCTGCAGTTGAATGCCACGACGACGATGGAGATGAGGAAGATCGTGAGTCGGGCATGATGACGAGCCGAGCTGGATGCACTCGGCAGGCGCACGACTCCACGCAGGATTGCGTACAGCTGGCGGCTCATCGCGGAACTACCTTAAAATTGCCTGCATTGGCATCGATCCCTTTACAAGGCTGAAGCAACGAGTGCCCAGGAGAAGCCTCTAACACAATACTGGCTTCCGACACGCCTTTCTGAAACATGCATGTCATGCACAGTGCGCAGCCGGCCACATAGAAAGCACTTCTCCAAGTTTCAGAGATGTTTGGATACACCAAATATGACAGTTCTTAACGACTGCCGTAGACAATAACCCTAAACCCTAAACCCTAAAACCGAAACCCCTAAACCCCTAAACCCTAAACCTTTAACAGACTCTGTCATGCTCAACCCTACACTTTTTTCATGACCTGCAAGCATTGGCCTTGAGAAGCAGAGATCCAGAAGGATCTGTCGAGGTAGGCTTTAGGGTTGAGGGTTCAGGGTTTAGGGTTTAGACGCTGGGGTCTAAGCTTGAGGTGTCAGTAAAGTTCGAGAGTTCGGGATCTCGTGCTGGGGCTTAGTGTTCAAGCAAGGTCTGGGGCCTGGGGATAGGATTTCGGGTTCAGGATTGCGGTTTTGGGTTGGGGTCAGGATTTTGCTGCACCCTGAAACGTGATTTCTTTTCGAAACACAAGAGCGACATCTGGAAACGTAGCAGCTTTCCCACCACGCGGGCGAGCATCCGAAAGGTATCAGGCGTAATGGCTTACTGGTAACGTCAGTCACAATCCAATCCTCGACATCTGAAGCCAGAAAGGGATGTTTGCGAGTCAGCTAATATTCCTGACTAGTTGTGCTCCCAACCACAGCAAGTCATGAGCTTCTATTCATAGGAGCAGTATTCCGTCATGGCCCAACCCTAAACCCTAAACCCAGTAAACACAAAAAACATTCAAAAGCAGAACCCCAATCAAGGTATACTGGCCCGTATGCTACGCTGAAGTCGGAACCTTATTGCGAACTCTTTCGCCTTGCCTTTTGCTCGGCGGTGCTAGAGATAGGTCGTGGGATCTTGCACCAGTCGCAGAGGTGTCCCACGACCTCTGTAGGGTTTAGGATTTAGGGAACAAACAGGACTAGCACTGCCGCGCAGTGAAGCAGAAGAACGACCTAAAGCCTCATGCGAGAACTCTACCGCTACACTGTCAAGGGTCGTGCATTGAGGAACTAACTTCGAGGCGTGCGCGGTTTGGGTTTCTACAAAAGAGGCTCAAGACATCCCCCAAGCTGAGAATCCACGGTTTCTGGCTTCTTCTGACGTGGCTCAAACCATAGATAAGTCGATTTCAACAGAACCGGACACCCAGCTCATTTCCGGAGCAAGTAGTGGTAGTAGTAGTGGTAGCAGTAGTGGTAGTAGTAGTAGTCGTAGTAGTAGTAGTGGTAGTAGTAGTAGTAGTGGTAGTGGTAGTGGTAGTCGTAGCAGCAGGAGTAGTCGTAGTAGTAGTAGTAGTAGCAGTAGCAGTAGCAGTAGCAGTAGCAGCTGCAGTAGTAGCAGTAGCAGCAGCAGCAGTAGCAGTAGCGGCAGCACCAGCAGCAGCAGGAGTAGTAGTAGTAGTAGTAGTAGTAGCAGCAGTAGGAGTAGTAGTAGTAGTAGCAGTAGTAGTAGTAGCAGTAGTAGTAGTAGCAGTAGCAGTAGTAGTACTAGGAGTAGGAGTGGGAGTAGGAGTAGTAGTAGTAGTAGTAGCAGCAGCAGCAGCAGGAGCAGCAGGAGCAGCAGCAGCAGCAGGAGGAGGAGCAGTAGTAGCAGTAGTAGTAGTAGTAGTAGTAGTAGTAGTAGTTAGTTGTAATCATGGTAGTAGTCGTCGTAGCAATCGTCGTAGTGGTAGTCGTAGTAGTAGGAGTAAGAGCAGGAGGAGCAGCACTACTGTCACCACTACGACGACGACTACTACCGCCACCACGACCATTACCAGGACCATGACTACCACAGCCACCACGACTACCACAAATACGACGACCACCACCAAAACCGCCACCACCACCACCACCACCACTACTGTCTCCCAACAGTCAGCGATGACGAGCCGTGCTGTTTGCATGACATTGGTCCGAACGCTACCATTACTGCCCAAGCAGGCCACACCAAAACATTGCTACTGTTGCACTGGCGTCACGACATGCAGCGATGAGGAGGAGGAGGATGCGAAAACGGTCACGGTGACGGTGATGCTGATGATAACGAACATGAGGTGCATCACCATCTTCTTTCTCGTACTTCATATTGTTCCCTCAAGCAGTAGCGGGGTTAGCGGTAACTGCTGATGTCAGTGGACATCCCAAAGACCCCCAAACTGAGCCGAACACGGCCGAGCTTATTTCTGCTTCGAGGCTTGGCGAGGTGAAGATTTTCAGAGTGAGGCTTTAGGGTTTGCGGTTTAAGGTAGGGAGATGTTCAAAGTCAGGGTTTTCGGTTTAGGGTCGGAGATCTTGCAGGATTCAGACTCACATAGAATGCCCGACGAGGTGCCGAATCGACGTTGCTTGTATTGAGAAGCTGTGCACAAACAGCCCAGCTGTCCTCCTGGAGTGGGCTGGGCTTTAGGACCATGTGGGCTACTTTCGGGGTTGTAATACAGGTAACTTTGGGGGGGTACATGAATTTTGGCGGCCATATCTTTTTGAGGTCTGGCTGGAGATAGTTCGCACAACGAGTCACAGAGTAGTGAAAAAGCGCTCTGGGCTTGCGGATTGGAGTTTGGTCTAGGGGCTGGGGCTTCTGGATGTGAGGCTTTGAAACTTGCTCCTACGCTTGACACTTGCCGGGTCTTGCACTAAACCTTTAAACCCCAAACCCTAAAACCCCAAACGCGAAACCCTAATAAGGCTCTATTTTGGGTGTTTGGGGAGGGGAGTAGTGCGGCGGGGGTGAGTAGAGGATTCCATGATTTAAACCCCAAACCCTAAAACCCCAAACGCGAAACCCCAAAGCCGAAACCCAAGCTCAAAACCCTAAACCCCTGCCCTCGCACCTCCGCTCTCGTCTGATGGAACCAGCTGCCAGGAAAGACAATGATCTCCCCGGCTTGCTGCAGCACTTCAACACCTGCTCGGTCGTGGGTTCCGGGTTTTCGGGTTTAGGGCTTTAGGGTTTAGGGCTTTCCTAAGCAACAAGCCCTGAACCCTAAACCCCGAAGCCCTAAAACCCTGAACCCCAAGCCCTAAACCTGAAACCCTAAACCCCAAAAAACTCTAATGTCAAGTTCATCCGAGGACTGAGGACTGAGGATATCCAAGAGGGCCTCAATACTTAGAATAGGGTTTTGGGGTTGAGGGTTTAGGGTTTAGGGTTTAGGGTTTAGGGGTGCTGGTGCCTTTTTCTAGAACATGAAAGGCTTCCTTTCATTGCATACTATTGCGGTTATTGCTCCGGCCCCCAGATTGGAGAGGGTTTAGGGCGTAATTAACCCTGAAGAACCTACCTTTTTAAGGACATATATAAGGAAATCATAATAAGGAACTTTAAAAAGGTAGCTCTTGCCAGGAGTCGGCCCAGCTGCTGGGGCGTTTGGCTTAAGGGTTCAAGGGTTAAGGCTGGGCTTCAGGATTTCAGGGCTTACTTTAAAGGGATCTATAGGGTTCCTTTAAAGGGATCTATAGGGTTTAGGGTTTAGGGTCTACTTGGAGGGCCAGGGGACTTAGTAGGTCGTTTATGAGTAGGGTTCTAATTGGGGTAACTCCATTTAGGGTACTTATTTCTCTACTTATCACTTACTTACTAAGTCCCCTGCCCCTCCAAGTAAGGTTGGGGTTTAGGATTTTAGGGCTTAGGGGTTTGGGTTTTCAGTCCTCAGGCTGCTTTCGGGCACGGGTGTTCGGAACCTTCTCGGCCGCCGGTCGGCTGAAGGAAAGAGAAAGCTTCGTTGTGTTTTTTTGAGCTCCTTTTACCCAGAGACTCCAAAACCCTTAAATTAAGGAATATCCGTAAAGTCTTATTGGGGATCCTATTTATACACTTCAAGGTATATTCCTGAATTACAGGGTTTTGGAGTCTCTGGGCACCGACTGCAAACGGAAAAAGGAGCTCAAGTTTCCGGCTTAGGGCTCAGGGCCTAGATTTAGGGTTTAGGGTTGACAAAACGATGTACACTCGGGTGCTGCTGAATCCCTAGTATAGATCAGTATAGATCCTAGACCCCATGCCAGGTTGCAGACTCCACACAACTCTGCTTGGAGGGGCAGGGGACTTAGTAAGTAGGTTATAAGTAGAGTTATAAGTACCCTAAATGGAGTTATCCCAATTACAACCCTACTTATAAACGACTTACTTAGTCCCCTGGCCCTCCAAGTAAACCCGCTCCAAACTCCTGAACCCTAAACCCCAACCCTAAAACCTCCACACCCCAAGGCCACAAACCCGAAACGACGGCCTTGCCACGAGTCCTGCTCAAAGAAATCCTCCTGCGTGTTCCAGCTTCCGGCAATGGAGAAAAGCCTCAGATTAGCTTGGGTTTAGCGTTTAGGATGTAAAGTTTAAGTTTAAGGTTTAGGGTTTAAGGCTTAGGGTCTAGGGTGGGATCGGGGCTCGAGGATATGAAACCCCCCACCCCAATACACCCTAAACCCTAAACTCCTAAACCCCTAAACCCTCGACCTCAAACCCCTAATCTCTAAACTTAACCCTAAGGCCCTCGACCTCAAACCCCTAAACTCTAAACTTAACCCTAAGGCCCTCGACCTCAAACCCCTAAACTTAACCCTAAGGCCCTAAACCCCCAAAGCCTGAACCCCTCGACGCCTCGGCCCCAAAACCCCACGAGAAGCGTAGGACGTTTCGGGTTTGGGCTCTGGGGAGCCTCCAGAGGTGCAGGGTTCGGGGTTTGGGGTTCAGGGGATCAGGGCTTTAGGGTTTTAGGGGGTAGATTTAGGGTTTAGGGTTTAGGGTTTTAAGGGTAAGTTTAGGAGTTGGGGTTCGGGGCTTAAGGTGTAGAGTTTGGAGTTTAGGCAGGGGACATAGTAAGGTCATGGGCTTTATAGGACTTTTATGACGGTCCTTGCAAGGGTTCTATAGCGTTTTAAGGTTTAGGCATGTAGGGTCTCAGTAACTCAGACAATCTATCGTGATTGGTTGAGCAAGCAAGCAAGCAAGCAAGCAAGCAAGCAAGCAGCAAGCAAGTAAGAGGGTAGGTAAGGGTAAGGAAGGGTAAGTTAAGTGAAGTGAAGTTAAGTTAAGTAAAGCTAAGTAAAGCTCAGTAAAGTTAAGTAAAGTAAAATTATGAAGCAGTGTATGTACTGGGAAAGTATATTTCTAGGTACCTCATTTATAGCCCTACAGTAGTTCATGATCCTGTAAGCCCTTGAACCCCAGTGACCCTGAACAATGGATCGGAACTCAGAACCACTTCCGGAACGGTCGGTCGAGCCCCAAGAATCATGTGGGGCTGGCCGGCGCTGCAACAGAGCCAGGCTTAGATGCTAAAGACGGTGCTTCGGCATACTATGACTACGACTCAAGCCCCAAACCCTGCACCCCAAGCCCTAAATGCCGGCTCGGTGCTCTCCGCCAGGCCCGCTGAGACCAAAGGGTTCTCTCCAGGCCGCCAGCGCCTGGCGCTCGGAATTTGGACTCTGGGTGTCGCCAAGGTTCTTGTGATACCGTCTTCTATCTTGCATGTCTATGATGTGTTTGTTGCAAAGTGTTGTCGGGCTGAAGCAAGATGCAGGGGGTTGTATCGGTGTATCAAACTTTAATCTTATAACTTCGCATTGTTGTATGACCATAGCGGTTCCAAACCCCACAGTTTTCAGTTGACGCTGGGTGAACGGCACAGTCTTAAAGCCCCCTGGAACCATACGTCAACTGAACCCGCCGCCGGCTAATCGCTTCAGCCATTTAAAAACAAACCTCATAATAAAAACATGTTGAGGCCAATCTACACCGCCCTTTGAAACCTAAATTGCATTAGGGTTAGGGGGTTCAGGAGCAAGACAACAGCAACAGGTTCAGGAGCAAGAGCGGGAGCAAGAGCCAGAGCAGAAAAGCAAGAGCAAGATCCCTCGAAAGTGAGAGTAGAAGTACAAATACCCCCTAATCATAAAAACACGTTCAGTGGTGAGGATGCTACGGTTGATGGACAAAATCCTGCATGACCCATAACAAGGAATATACCATAATTCCCATAGTTTAGGGTCCTTAGGGTCATGCAGGATTTTGTCCATCAGCCG
>BGNK01002309.1:3984-88459 GCA_003297005.1 Symbiodinium sp. clade A Y106 | reverse complement strand
AGGGCATGAGGATATTGATGTTCCAACTTTCTGGCTCCTACTATATGTAATCAACGATACCGTTTGTCTTGCCGTGGCTGCTGATTTTCGACACGTTGCTTACTCGTAAGCCTTGTCACGAATTGTTTCGCGAGGGTGGGCCACCTCCCGGTTTAGTATCAGGGGAAGGGATTACAAGGCGCGCCAAAAGTGTGATTCATGGTCTCAGCAGCCGGCGATAAGAATGACAGCAACCGTAATGAGAGTCATAAGGTCACATCTCAACAAGGATACAGATAAAGGAAATCCGACACGGGTATCAAGAATGATAGCCCTAACCCTAAACCCTAAAACCTGAACCCTAAACCCCTAAACCTTAAACCATAAACCCTACACCCCTAAACCCTAAGACCTAAACCCTAAACCCCTAAAGCCTAAACCCTAAACCCTAAACCCTAAGACTATATTGAAACTTGCAGCTCCTCGCCTTGAGGGTGCCTGTCAGCCTGGTTTGCCCTCACCGCTTGGACGGCTCAACGGTTCTATTTTGGTTACTGTAAGAGCTCTGCAAGAGTTGCTCTAAAAAGGATAACTAGTGGCTCTGAAACTTAGACTTTAGGGTTTGGGGTTTACGGGGTTCCGGGTTTAGGGGTTTAGGGCTCGGGGACTTAGCACAACCCGGTATGGTCGAGGATTTCGGTGCTTGAAAACATGGGCTGTGAATCCCAGCTTCAGGTACCTAAACCCTGAACCCGACGCCCGAAATGGAACTCCTGCGACTTGCTGCCAGAACTTATACACACTATCAGGCATCTCAATGACATCACTTTTGCCACGCTACGGTATGCCGTGTTTCACGAAATACCCACTCATACACCCGTTCCTGCGTGCCTCTGCGGTTGCTGGTGTGTTGGGCAAGAAACGCCACAACTTTCCTCGGTAGCACCATCTTCTCTTGCAACCTACGGTAGACCCTGAACTCCTAAACCCTATACACCTAAACGCTACCCTAAAACCCTAAACCCCTAAACCCTAAACCCTTAAACCCTACTCTAAAACCCTAAACCCCTAAACCCTAAACCCCTAAACACCTAAACCCCTAAACTCCTAAACCCTAAACCCCTAGCTTGGAGTTGAGGGCTTGTGATTATCGGCAGTCCTCACCTTACAGGGTCACGGTCCCACACCCGATAAAATCCCAACGATCTCCCCGAAGCTCAAACCTTAAACCCTGAACTCTACCTTAACCCCAATAACCTACGTTTTTAACGAAGAGCCCCAAGAAGGTAGGATATTTGAGGTTGAGGTAGTCCCTGACCGAAACCCAAAACCCTCAACCCTGAACATCATGAAACGCTACACTGCTACTGCTGTAAACCGCAAACCCTAAGCGGGACCTCTTAAACCCCACACCCTGTACCGGGTTTAGGGTTTAGGGTTTAGAGTTTAGGGTTTAGGGTTTAGGATCGAAGGCTTTGTGCCCTAAGCGCGGGCAAAAGGCGACCGGAGAGCAAGAGGCTCCAGCCTGTCCAGTCCAAGTGGTCCGCGTGCCTGGTTCAGGGTTCAGGGTTTAGGGCTTAGGGCTTCGGGTTTAGGGTGCAGCGGTTAGGGCACCTTACTCGTAGGTTTTTGTCGAATGTCTACCGGCTTTTGCAAGGCTTATATCAGGTCTTATCGGCTTTTGTCAGGCTTTTATGGCTTCTATTGGGGGGAAAGCTCCAGGCTGGACTTTGGGCTTGGCATCGCGGGGAAATAGTGAGTCCCTCAATGCTGTTTCAGCCACTAGTTAGGAGCTGTATTGCCATGTGAGGGCCTGCATGACACAGGCTGCGCAGGCCTTAACCGGCTTTAGAGTGAATATAAGTATATAAGGGTTCTGCTACTCATAATTGGGTTGTATTGTACAATAACTGCGTGTATGCGCACTACAAAGGTATACGACGACTTAGACTTGTTATCCAAACCCTAAACCCTAAGCCCTGCAACCCTGAAGCCTCTTTTTGGGAATTTCCGAAAGTAGCGGACCCGAATATAATAGCCTAAATAGTAGGATCCTTATTATGACCCCCAAATGAGGTGCACCTTATCTTCGGAAACTCCCATATTAGTGTTGGTTTTGCTAGGTGATAAGGGTGAACGCTCTAGCCTCGCTAAGCCTGCCGGGGTTGGGAGCTCTGCTCGGAGTTAGGATTAAAGGCTTTGGGCTTTAGGTCGTAGGGTTTAGGTTGAGTAGTGCCCCCATACAGTAACAGTCTATGATGGCGCTACTACTAAGGGTTTACTATATCCATATTATGAATATTATCCAACTGTTACTGAGGTACCCAAGGTTTAGGGTTCAAGGGGGAGGGTTACATCATAGGACTTGGAGAATCTTTCGGGCTTTGAGTTTAAGGTTTGGGGTTTAGGGTTTAGTCTTGAGGGTTTGAGTTCAGTGTCCACGGCTTCGGATTTGAGACAAGATGCGCATCGCACTGGGCACCTGCATCAAGTTGCAAGGCAGTAGTAGTACCTCGAAACTAACAATGCATCAGTTTTCCGGACTGGTACCTAGCTAGCAACTGAGCAACAAGCAAGAAGAAGGTCTATAGCGTCACAAACATGGTAAGACTGACGACACCGTCCGACAAAATCCCCGCAAGATCGTGTTCAACTTCGCTGAGATGGGTCTAAGAAGGTCCCAAATCTATTGACACAACGCGCTGCTAGTCGCTGTGGATCCAGAACAAAAGCACGGACCAACTGCCTTCACCTCACGAAACCTTGAAAATGTATGCTAAATCTGTTGAAAGTAATCCCTGTTGTCCCTATTGATAAGGTTCGCTGAGTGCGCACGAACGTAAGACCAAGTCGACCGCCCTCATTGCACAGCTGAAACCCATACCCTGTCATGATGAGCAGCTACTAGCCTTGCATTGCCGAGTGGTAACAAAGCATCAAACGTGTGTCTTCACATGTGTGCCACCACCACCACCGCCACCGCCACCGCCACCTCCACCTGCACCATGTTAGATGTAGTCCTGGTCAGCATCAGAACCATAGTTCATTTAGGTAGGACACTTTCGTTTGTACGACCTCCAAGAAACTTTGGATTGGTTTCAAATCATAAGAAACAAACCGGTGGAATGTGGCAGTATGTAAGTGATTTCGGACCAGGTTCAGCGCACTCTGCGCAGTTATGCATCGGTGCAGTGGGAGAGTCTAGATACCCGGTGTCTAGGCCTCATGCCAAACCTGCATGCCAGCCCTTGAAGCAGTAATGGCGGGGCCCTACTAAGAAGTAGGATAGGGCTTCGGGGCATACTATACTACAATTAATAAAATAGGAACCCTTTGCAACAGTACTATCAGCCATTCAGGCTTCCAGACAACCCTTTCCAGGCTCATTGCCCCAAATCCTAAACCCTAAACACGACACCCCTACTTAAAGGATCATGGGACTTAGTAACTAGGGTTATAAATAATGTAACTATACTTATAAGTACTTATAACCCCAATTAGGGTCCTTATAACCTTACTTACTAAGTCCCCTGATCCTCCAACTAACCGCTGCTTCAACCCCTAAGCCTGCTGTTGCGCCAAAGAGGCAGAGCCTCAGCGGAGTTTGGTGTAGCTCCGGAACTATCCTTAATCTGGGTTGGTCTTGAAGGACCTCTTAAACATATTAAATAGGATCCGTATAAGCAAGAATTTGAAAAGATAATCGAACATCCCAAACTCCCACCCAGTAATGATGGACGGACCCAGAGAGCGCAATACCCATAGATACGGAGGACACCTTAAGCTATGCGGGGCTTAAACATTATGATTGTTAGGGCATATTGCTGAATTAAAGCTTCTTGGGCTCCTTGGGAAAACGAACGACCCTGGTCGCACGATGGTAATATCACCAGCATCGCTGGTGTCACTGTGCACGAGACGCCTGATGTTGACCACGCTACCACTAGCATCATCCTGGTCAACATCGACATCACGACATGCCGCTCAATGCTAGAGTTCTTATCCTTTTCCCGTTCTTGACATTGGCATTGCAAAGATTCAACGAGCCGATGGGCATCGCCGTTCATTACCCCTTTCATGTTGCAAAGACTGTATTGGGGGGGGATGACCACAATTGAATCTGATATCAGTCGTGTCAATGTAGAACCTAGCTTCGCCATTGCCAGCATTACCAATACTGTCATTCTGTTTCAACTGCTGTTAAAGCGGTTCTTCACTGTTAGGTTGTAATGATGATCACGGTTATCACGATGCATATTGGCAGAGGGTTTTGTTGTTCAGGTCGCTAGTACGCCTCGGCTTGAACATGCTGATGGTCACACGCATTGTGACTATTCAGTCTTGTGCGACTACAATGATGCTTGCACATGTCTTGATAGTCCTGCTCGGTGATATCGTCGTAATTGTTGTTGGCATCGGTCTTGAGCACGCACCGTGTCTTCCGCATCATCAATGAGTCACTTACGTCTATACTTGGATGCCTCACTAGCACGGCCACAGCCGTGGCGATCAAGAAATGCAACCGCAATGCTTCTTCCAAGCACTGTAAAACAACATGAACTATGCGATCGCAGTGACTACCGGAACCGATCTGAGCACTTGACCATCAACGGCAGTATGGACCGCTGCTATGCACCGCTAACATCTATCAATACAAAGTTTAACCTGGTGTCGTACCCTCCAAAGTGCTGAAGCAGCAACCCTTGTGATGTACCCCCAACCCCCGACCCTCGATCCAGCTGACGGGCAAAACGGCTGTGATGCTTAGGACGTGGCCTTTAAGCTCGTCTGAACTTCAAGACCTCAACTTATCGGCAAAATTTGCCCAAATTGGTCTTCTTTCGAGTTTCCTGCTATAGCTGTAGCATACCATACCCCAAAACCCTATTCTGACTCATGAGGCTCCCATATCAACGGAGAACTAGCATTCCAATACTTATCGAACCCGTTAAGCAACCATTACAGAAAGCCGATTGTGATTAGGGTTTAGGGTTTAGGGAGGCTCTCGTATCAACTGTCAGAAATCGCCCGCCTGGAAGGCCGCAGACAGCGTGGGAAGCGGTCGAACAAGTCCTCCTGCAGCATTCGCGATAACTTCGAGCATGAAATAGATTCCACTTTTCAATTACTTGTACGGGTACTGCAAGGGATGAAATACACGGGCCTCAAAGATACACTCATTTCTAAGGTGTACCGTAGGCTTACAAAAAGTTCACGGAGAGACGCTTGCAGGTCTCTATACTGAACTTAGACCCCTAGAAAAATTATAATTGCAGCTGTTTCTTCAAGAATAAAAGGAACAAAAAATTAACACATATATAAGTAGCGCTAAGGTCGCATGGCGTCGAGCTCACGAGCAGCACAACAAGCGCCCGTGGCTCGGCGCAGGCCACAAGCCAGCCCATATATCTTGAATAACCCTACTGCCCGTATACCCCAACTAACCCGAAACCTCAAACTTTAAAATTCACACTAATCCAAAGTTGAGACTCAAAATCGACCCCGCGACACCACAGGCGCCCTCATGAACCCCGGAAACCCCCCAAGCCCAAAGCCAGAATCGAGAAATCTCGTAGTTCCCAGCCGTGACATCGAAATCCGAGGTGTGCTGTGCTTTGTGGCTGTTCCGGGTTTAGGGTTTAGGGTAGGGTTTAGGGTTTTGTGACGATGGCAATCGGCAAGGACGATGATCATCGTGCGAACGGTGCAAGGGACTACAGCAGCAAATATCAACGAGAATCACGCAAATAATGGTCGTAACGAAGGCCAAGGGTCATGTATATAATGTCAAACAAAAAATACGGCATTATACAACACAATATAGTCTAACCTCACATACTCTGAAATCGATTATGTAAGATTCAGGCGATAAGGGATCATCAGCAGGACGCTCCCGCAAGGCCGCCGGCAAGCTGGAAAGAATCTGGTCCACCAGCTCCTTCAGGGTTTAGGTGTTATGGCTTAGGGCCCCAAGGTTAAGGGTTCAGGGTTTCAGGTTTTAGGCCTTTTTTTGGGGGGGGGGTTTAGGGTATAGGTTCAGGGTTTAAGGTTTTAGGGTTTAGGGTTCGGGGTTTGGGGTTTCCTAGCCTTCGGTCCTTTGAGGAAACCCTGCAGGCCCTAGGCACGGTCGATGAAGGAAACCTTGCATCACCTCCTTAACTCAAGGAACGTAAACCAACACCCAACTACCGTTGGCCCCTCTTTTAACATTGCTCCCTGCCTTGATGAAGCTCTTCGAGATTTATGTCACTGGGCCATGTCGTGCAAATTGCCTGTTAATGCCAATGTTGCAAAAGGGGGTGATGGGGTAGACGGCTATGTTATGTTCTAAGCGGTGCAAGACTTCCTCCATAGCAGCAGCAGCAGCATGAGCAACGGTGCGCGGCAACAGTAGCAGTAGCCGCAATAGCAGCATCAGCAGAACTGATTTCGGATGTGATACAGGGTTCGGAACCCCATGTTCCCCCGTCTTCCCATTTGCCTCGTCTACGTCCGGCAGAAGAGTTTCCTTGGACGGCCATAGACTGAGGTTGGTAGGCGGCAGAATAAGTACACAGGGTACTGGCATATAGCATGCAACTCATGCAACAAGTAAAGGGCTCAAACTTTATCTACAATGCAGCAGACTCATGTCACCTAATGTAGGGGCCTTAATAATTAGAACAGGGTTTTGGTGGGTTCCTCATAAGGGTTCCTGTTCTAATTATTCAGGCCCCTTTAGCAAAGCCCCAAGCGCTAAGCCTTAAATTCTGAATCCTAAGCCAAGTGGCGCTCTGAAAGGCGGAGGGAGCTGAGAGCTTGGCAAAGTCGCAGAGGCGCATCGCCACGGCCTCCAAGAGGCAGGATTTAAGCTTAGGGCTTAGGGTTTAGGCGGTTTAGGGTCTAGGGTCTAGGGTTTAGGGTTTAGGTTAGGTCTGTGCGGGTCTTAGAGCTTAGGATGTAAGTCCCGGGAACCCGTGATTTTTTTTTTTTGTTGTGTGTGCTTTTTTGCTGTTGGTGCTCTCCGGGCGGCGGGCAGCGAGTGAGTGAGTGAACTTGCCGCGCACCCACAGCCAACAAAAAAAACGCGCCGCGCACCCGCAGCAAAAAAATAAACGCGCCCCCCCCCCAGAGCTCGCACACCCGCAAAAACAAAAACAAACGCGCCGCGGACCCTGGATGTCTTTCTGCAGTGGATGTTTGGAGGCGGCCGGCAGCAAGTGAGTGAGTGAACTTGCCGCGCACCCACGGCAAAAACAACAAAAGTGCCGCGCACCCGCACGCACCCGCAGCAAAAAAAATAAACGCGCTCCCCCAGAGCTCGCGCACCCGCAGCAAAAAAATAAACGCGCCGCGGACCCTGGATGCCTTTCTGCAGAGGATTCTCGGAGGCGGCCGGCAGCAAGTGAGTGAGTGAACTTGCCGCGCACCCGCAGCAAAAAAAAAACGCGCCGCGCACCCGCAGCAAGGCTGGCCGGCCCACGCCCAATTGGATTCCGCCTGACCTGCCCAGCCCCGGGCAAGGGCGCACCCACAGCCAAAAAAAAAACGCGCCGCGCACCCGCAGCAAAAACATAAACGCGCTCCCCATGTAAGTTCCCAAACCCGAAACCCTAAACCCTAAACCTAGCGCTTAGGATATAAGCTGAGGCTTGGGGCTTCGGATTTAAGGTTAGGGTTGGCGGATTCGGTCTCAGTCTGTGGATTTAATATAAGCTTAAGAGCTGAAGCTTTAGGATTGAGGATATGGGAGTTTCTGAAATTTAGGGGTTACCTTATTTTGGGGCCCTTAGAATAAGGATCCTACTATTTAGGGTACTATAGTAGGGTCCCCTATTTTCGGAAACCCCCATATGGGATCAAGGATCAGATTTACCCAGACCCTGGAAAGGATCTAGAAAGTAGATCCCTTAATGGGGGATCCTTTTAAGACCCTTTAGTAGTATAGGGTCCCAAATTAGCGGATCTACTTTTTAGATCCTCCCGGGGGTCCGGGATGCATCTTCACCCGTACTGCAGCCAGAATCTCAAAACTGCGCCGTAAGCTGTATCTCATAGCAGGAATAGGCCTCGGCCGAATTGAGGTTCTTTCAAGGAAAAAGGCCAATTCGGCCGGTGGCGAAATCTCAGGTTTTGCCACCAGAAGGACCACTTCGGCCGGGACCATTCCATGTCTCACTGCAACCGCTGAGCATAGTCAGAGAAGCACTGCTGGCGTCAGGGGTTTGGGATTCGGATTTAGCTTTGGGGTTTGGGTGCTTCGAGTTTCGGGTCTGGGATGTAGGTCTCAGGGCGGGGTTTAGGGTTTAGGGTATTTAAGGTTCGGGATAGAGGTTTAGCACTGGGGGCTTAGGATCTAAGGTTTTAGAAAAAAGGCTTTGGGGGGGTAGGATTCGGGTTTGGGACTTAGGTTTAGGTTTAGAGTTCGGGGCGCTGGGGCCTTAGGTTTTCGGCTAGGTTTCGGGTGGTTCGAGAATCGAGGGTTTAGGGATTCGGTGCTTCGGGTGTAGGCTTCTACGTTTCAGTTTAGGCTTCAGGGTTCCGGGTTCGGTGCTTAGGCATTAGGGTTTTGGAGTTGAGTTTTGCATGTAGCGGAAGGTTAACAGCTCCAAGCCTACACGGTGTAAGTTTTGGATGGGGTAGGGTTTATGAGTTTCGTAGCGGCAGGGCTGTAGCATCAACTGTTCTCTGTCACACACACACCCCTAAACCCTACACCCTCAACCCTAAACCCTAAAGCCCTAAACCCTACACCCTAAACCCCATCTCCCAAAGAGCCCTAAAGCACTAAACCTACAGAAAACCGAAGCCACCCAAAGCCCTGGTTCCAAGATGTACCAGATAGCCCGAAGTCTTGAATCCTGGGCTGAGAGGTCTTGTGCTTGCGTTAACATGGCTTAGGGATTTGGGGGTTTCCGAAAATAGGGGACTCTAATATAGTACCCCAAATAGTAGGATCCTGATTCCTGATTATAGGGACCCCAAAATAAGGTACCCTAATTTGCGGAAACTCCCATTTAGTGTCTTCGACCGGATGCGCCTGTCGACCTCGCAGAGTTCTGCTCCTCGGATGCACACCGAAGCAACAGCAAGGATTCAAGAAACCTCAGCAGCAAGATAAACCCTTAAGGCTAAAAGCTTGAAACCTACGTTGCAGGAGTAGAGCTGCAAAAATGCCACACAGCGTGCCTGCGTACTACTTGAGCACCTGCATGCGTGCTTGCATTCCTAGCGCATGCCTCGCGAGCGCGCACGGGTGTGGCACTACATCGGTCCGTCGCAATTCCATCTAAAGGTCAAAGGTCCATCTATCGTTCGTTCTTTCTTTCCTTTTCGTCTAGCTAGCTATCTACCTGATTACCCACCAACGATGTAACTATCCATATATACGTACATATCTGCACACGTGTTTATGTATATGTGTGTGTGTGTGTATGAGGATATGTGTGTGTGTGTATACCTATATACAGAATACGCTTTAATGTACTTTGTAATTATTGTGTTAGTATTGTCTTTACATGCGCACACACATACACACACACAACCACACACACACACACACAAACATGCACCAACATCAACACGCAAACAGATAAACACCTATACTATGCACATATGCGCATAAGCATACACATACACATACACATATAGACATTCATGTACCTATGCATTCTGCATGTTCATGTACTTAGAGTCATACATGTACATGTGCCCATACCGACACAACACCTACACCTACTCATAGACGTAGACATAACCATAGACATTGACATAGACACAGGCATAGACAGAGACACATACATACATGCATACATATATATATATAGATATATAGACGCCAAATATACGCATATACATACAAACACGTCTTTGTTGAATCGCTCATGTTATTGTTTGACGAGATAAAGCCCTTCAGTACCAAACAGCCCAAGAAGCCCCTGCAATGCCCCCCAAACCTCTGTGATTTGGAGCTAGGCTGCTGCACAAGCACCTCGCTCTCCCCACAAGTTTCCAGCAGCCTGGAGTTCTCAGAGTTTAAGTTTAGGGTTGAGGGTTTAGGGTTTAGGGTTAAGTTTAGGGTTGAGGGTTTAGGGTTTAGGGTTTAGGGTTTAGGGTTTAGGGTTTAGGGTTAAGGGTTCTGAGCTGAAGCAAGTTCCCCTTAAGGTTTAAAGCTAGCGGGGGCGTTGGGAACTAGAGCTAGGAATCACCCTGTAAAACTATGGATATACCAGAACCAAAAAGCAGAGGAGTCAGCAAACCAGCGCAGGGAGAACTTGCATTTGCACCCATATCAAACTTGAAAACCAATTTCCGAAGTCACACCCAAATTGAACCTGAAAGAACAGCCACTGGGCTCTGATTGCTGCTGCTTGGCAAATAAGCTGGCCATAGGGAGCTCCTCGTGTCACTCCTACTCCGACTCAACTCCAGTGCCTGCTGCTGTTTCTGACGCTTCTGCCTCTGCTGCTGCTGCTGCAACTCCCTCAGCCCCTTCGGCGACGAAGCTACGAAGCAGCAACCACGAGGACGACGACGACGACGACGATGACTGCGATAGGGACGACGACGACGATTGCTTCTACGACGGTCACGACCACCAGCATCGACACGACGACGACTCCTACTCCTATTCCTACTCGCACTCCGACTCCTACGCAACTCCGACTCTTACTACTCTTACTACGACCACGACTGTGCTACTACATCACCCCCACCACCAACACCATCATCCCTGTGCCGTACAAGAACCAAAATTCCAGCACAGGGAAACGGCTGGAAGCCTGGTCAGCCATCGACCGCGCAGATCTGCCGGAAAGGCACCGACGACAGAGAGAGGCTCCTGGCAGAATCGCAGAATGTGTTTTGCAAGTGAGCCTAAACGATTCCTTTATTTGTCCGTCTAGAGCCCTCCTGAAAACCCCATGAAATCTTATAAAGCCACTACAATCCACCTACAAATATTGATCAAGGCTCGTATATGTAAGCCTAAACCCTAGTTCATGGAGACTAAGCTGTGAAGCTCGGAGGGAGCGCTACGGGGGGGACATGATTGTCTCTTGGCATGTATGTTGGATCCTACTCTCCAGCGGTTTAAGGGTGGGGCTTAGGGTTTAGGGTTTGGGGTTTTAGGTTTCAAAAAAGACCTAGAGCTTCAAGGGGTAGACTGAGGCGAGATGAGCACCGTATTGAACCCGCAGATTTTGTACGCCGTCAGCCATGCCCCTGCGCCCCTTTCCAGAACCTGTTCATCAGGCCCTTCTGCTTTTGAGGCCTTCATAGGTACTACGGGGGCCTTAATAAGTAGAATAGGGTTTTCGGCTCATTATACTACAGTTATAATAAGGAAGCCAAGCCCCCAAATATTATAGGTAATTATTCAGGCCCCTATAGTACAACAGCGTCTCGGTGTATGTTATGATATGCTTGCATTCAGGAAATCGAAGGACTAATATTGGTAATCATCTATCCCCCCTGTACTGCTCGCAAGGCAGAGACAAGCTTCGAACTCCAGATCCACAGAACCCACAAGACTGGCACTTTCGCTTCAGCTGTCCTCGATGGCGCATCCTGAGCTCTTGAAGTCGGGTTGGAGTGCCGGCATTTCTCGACTTGAAGATTAGGAGAGGGCGTCGCTTGGAACTAGGACGGGTGCGGGAGTCGTTCGAACTGACATGGCTTCACGCCTAAACCTGAAACCGTGAACCCTAAACCCTTAACCGCAAACCTTGAACACTAAACCCCAATCGAAAAACCCTGAGCCCTATAGACACTCACCTTCAAGCCCTAAAACCCTAAGGTGACTCGAATTTGGAACATTCCCTCTCACAAGTCGGCGCTTGCCTCAAAACGAGCAGCTATTCAAGATTCCGCACTTTCAACGCAAGAGCAAGAATCATATCCATAACGGTTCTCATCATAATCGTGGTGGAAACAATGATGACTACCCTAACGTGGGGGATGAGGATCTAAGGCCCTGTCTTTCTTTTGCGGCATTGCTAGTGTCCACAGACGCACTCCTGAATTCAACTCAATGGCCTACATAAAAGGCCATGGTCTAAGGCCCTTGCATTTTGGGCCTTGGGGATCCGAACATTTCAGGACTGTGCGGTCTGCCCGAGTTGAAGCTGCACGAAAGACACATTGGTGGCTAGAGCTTTCCCAGAGAGCCCAATAAGCCCTTGCTTCAGAAATATAACGTCAACTATAGCTTGACGATTTCAAGTACTTTCCTTAACTGCGGATCCCCGAAAGCCTGATTTATAAAGAAAGAACCCCATAAAAGCCTAAGAAGTAGCTGCCGTTGGGCTCTCTGGGTGCGGCTTTGGAGGTGGAACTCTTCGGGGCCTCCAGGGTCTATGCTTTCAGGGCTTTTGTGTTTTTGTTTTGTTGAGGGGGTGGGTCAGAGTATAGGGGTTTAAGCTTTGGGGCTTTTCTTGGCTTTACGGCCTTCGGGCTGCAGGGCTTTAGAGGTTTACGGCTTTTGGGGATTTGTGGATTAGGGGGGTTCAAGGCTTTAGACCCCAAAACTCCGGGAGTAAACTCCCGAATCCCTCAACTTCCTATCCCCCCTACTTCAAGGATCATGAGAGTTGGTAACTACGGTTATGAATACGGTAACTATACTTGTCCATTGCTTACAACCCCGACTACGATACTTCTAACCTTACTTACTAAGTCCCCTGATCCTCCAAGCTCGCTAAAACTACACACCCGGGCCTCAAGCCCTAACCCCAGACCCTAAACCCCGAGCCCTAAATTCCTTCCAAGCAGCGGTGGAGCTGGCTGGCAGCAACTGCTTCTACGCGTCCTCAGCTGAAGATAAGGAGGCTCCGGGTCTGGCTTCAAGGTTTATAGGGTTTAGGGTTTAGGGTTTAGGGCTCCGGGGGTTAGGGGCGGGGTTCAGGGGTTTAGGACCTGAGACTATGTCTAGGGTGCTTGGACATCAACTCCCACCTTCAAGTTCCTTGCTGTTTGCCTTCTTCCTGCACGACAAGAAACGGTTTCATTCAATATACGATACTACCTCATCTAGCACGAAATTGCAGGATTTCAGCACGATGATACGGACCCTGAGCACTAGGATCCTGATCCCGCGGACCCGCAAATGAGGTACCCCCTACTTAAAGGATCATGGGACTTAGTAACTAGGGTTATAAATAAGGTAACTATACTTATAATTCCTTATAACCCCAATTAGGGGACTTATAACCTTGCTTACTCAGTCCCCTGATCCTCCAAGTACTTCAAGGTTGGACTCAAGAGCCCCAAAGCAGGAAAGCTGCGTGGCCCGCCGGCGTCGCTGTCGCGCATGTGCCGTAAACAGGCTTGGATGAAGCATCGCGTCGGCAAGACCAAGCCGGTAAACCGTGAACCCTGAAACCCTCAGCACAAACCCTAAACCCTGAACGCAAGCCTGAAAACCCAAAACCTCGAACCTCGAGACCCTAAGCACCAAACCTTGAAACGCGAAGCCCCAAGCCCTCAAACCCTAAACCCTTGACCTTGAGTGCTTTCGATCTCTGCCCGGGGCTGCAAATTACCGCGGCTAAGGACTGAATTAATGAGCACAAACGGTCTAGGATCTACCGTTTAGGGTTGAGGATCTAGAGTTGAGGGTTTAGGGTTTAAAGTGCTGGTGATTTGCCGTCGTTCAATCAACTTCCCAGTCAGACCCCCAGTCGATAAGAGCTTAGTCACCAGATTGAAAGCAGGCCATGAAGCATGAAGATAAGCGGTCGGAGTAATGCTGGTGCTGCTACTACGGAGGCTCGATGCTGCTGCGCGGGAGCAAAGGAAGAGGTCCGGAAGCAGAAGAAAAGGCAGCAGCTAAATAAGTGGAAGAAGGGTTTAGGCTCGGGGCTTCGGGTGCATGATACTACACGAATACACGGACTAGATGCGAATGGGACTTGAATAGTTGAGGGTCCGATATTGCTCAGGATTGTTGTCTCAGTTTCTACAGGGGCAGCTTGTAGTAGGGACGGGTTCCATCTTGACGGGAGGACCACCACACACCACAGTGGATCCTGCATCCGAACCAAGCTGCATCCTCAGCGCAATACAGAAAACCTACATGCACAGATCTCCTTGCGAAGGCGACACAGTCGCACGACAACCCCTGTCTGCCTATCGACCTCACAACCTTGAAGCCTAAACTTCTTGGAAATGGAGCCCTCAATCCTCATCTCTGAAACAAAATCCCCTGCACCCGAACCCTCACAAACCTTTAACCCTAAGTTCATCCCGCGTCCCACCCTGCATTGCTATCGGCTAGCAATGCTGCCGGCAAGACCACCTCCGAGCGCGCTGGGTAGATTCTCCGCCCCTGGGACCGGGGTTTTTAGGGTTTAGCGTTTAGGTCTCGGCGTTTCGGGTTTAGGAGTTTAGGGTTTAGGGATTAGGGTTTAGGAGCTTCGAAAGGAAACGAGCAAAAAGCAAAGACCCTACACCCTAAAGCCCCAAATAAACGCAAAACCCTCCACCCTAAACACCTGCAACCCCTAAAACCATAAGCCCCTAAACCATGAACACATGACAAAACAGGGGTTTGGGGTTTCGGGTTTAGGGGCGTGGAGTTTTGGGTTTCGGGCTTGGGGGGGGTTTAGTTCGAGGTCTAGGGCTTAGCAGGGCTTAGCGGATTGGGCTGTTGATGTGCGCGATGTGCAAGTGCTTCGTTGCAGTCTTGATGAACTCCCTAGTTAAACCCTAAACTCCTCAACCCCAAACCCTAAACCCCTAAACCCTAAGACCCTAAAACCCTAAACCCCAAGCCCTAAACCCTAAACCCCTAAACCCTAAGACCCTAAAACCCTAAACCCCAAGCCCTAAACCCTAAACCCCTAAACCCTAAACCCTAAAACCCTAAACCCCAAGCCCTAAACCCTAAATCCCAAAAAAACTGGTGGGCCTCCAGCACGTGAGGCCCTGCAGCTTTTAGGCACGATACAACTCGGCCTTTAGGAGACCCAGCCCTCATCTAGAAAATCGCGATAGGCCTACTTGGAGGATCAGGGGACTTAGTAAGTAAGGTTATAAGTACCCTAATTGGGGTTATAAGTAAATTATAAGTATAGTTACCTTATTTATAACCCTAGTTACTAAGTCCCATGATCCTTTAAGTAGGCCTACTTGGAGGGGCAGGGGACTTAGTAAGTAGGTTATAAGTAGAGCTATAAGTACCCTAAATGGAGTTACCCCAATTACAACCCTACTTATAACTTATAACCTTACTTACTAAGTCCCCTGCCCCTTCAAGCAGAGCTTCGAAGATCAGCGCTTTATCCTCTTGTGAGAAACACAAGCTGGAACCTTAGAAAATGACCTCCTTCTCAACTCCTAACCCTTAAACCCTAAACCGTCAAACCTTGTAACAACCCTAAACCTCCTCAAGTGGGATCCTAAACTCTGAACCCTAAACCCTAAACCCTAAACCTACAACTCCAGGCTTGGCTTCGCTGCGCCCCCTGCAGCCCGAAGCCCCTACAGCCTCAACCCTAAGGGGGGCAGACCCTTGGGGTTTAGTGGGGGTTTACAGTTTATGGTATAGGGGGTTTAGGTTGAGGGTGTAGGGTTTCAGGTTGAGGGTATAGGGTTTAGGGTTTAACGCATCGGGTTCAGGGTTTCGGGTCTGCTGATAGCCCCGGGATCCCTCCATGTTGTCCTTCTACTCCCGCCACTAAACCCGAAACCCTAAACCGAAAAAATCCTAGGAACTCGAAGCCCTAGACTTCGAAATCGGAAAAACCCTAAACCTCTAGATCTTAGATCTTTTCCTGGACTTCGAAAACCCTGAAAATCGACAATACAAATCTTTTTCTGCCCCGGCGCCCTGATCTCGTGGATTCGAGCCTTCTCCGGAACACTACAAAGACGTGCGACGGCCAGATGTTAAAAAGCCAGAATGGTGCCCGGTCGGTTTAGGGATTAGTGATTCGGGGGATGGCGTCGAATTCGAAGGGTTTTGGGGGCTTCGGATGGCCTAAGACTCCAGCCATGGCGAACGAAGGGTTTCTTGAACTCCGGGCACCATCATGCCGCGCGTGCTAGGCCCAAAATACCTCCACCTTTCAGTAGAGCCAAGGGAAAGGGTGACGAGTCAGGGCAGCCTGCGTGACCTTAGTAGCTGCGGGACTATGGCTTCAAGCTCATGTTCGGGACATGAATCCCTAAACCCTAAACCGTACTTGAGATGTGGAGTTCCAAGAAACCGGCAACCTTAGGCCCCGAACTCCAAACCCATCCGACGACTCCGAAGAAGCTTCGGATGGGGGCGGACAGAATTAAGCTGCCGACCATGGGTTTAGGGTTTAGGGTTTAGGGTTTTGGATGACTCTACTCACTATGTTTCTGGGAGACCGTCAAAGCAAGTGAAAGACCTAGACCTCTCAAACTCTCACCCCTGAACTCCACTCCGACCCAGCCCCAAACCCTAAACCCAACGCCCTCAAACCGTAAACCCCAAACCCCGAACCTTAAACCCTACTTGGAGGGGCAGGGGACTTAGTAAGTAAGTAGGTCATAAGTAGAGTTATAAGTACCCTAAATGGAGCTACCCCAACTATAACCCTGCTTATAAACGACTTACTAAGTCCCCTGCCCCTCCAAGTAAATACCTTAGACCCAAACTCCACATCCCGAAACCCTAGACCCCGGTAAGAGCGGCCAAAGGGCAGCCCCTGCAAAGGCCAGCATCGCCAGGCGGCCGTTTTTCAGCTCGGCAAGACGCATCCTGCAAAACTCGGCTTCAGGGCTTGTACTTGGAGGGGCAGGGGACTTAGTAAGTAAGGTTATAAGTACCCTCATTGGGGTTATAAGCAATTATAAGTATAGCTACCTTATTTTAGCCCTAATTACTAACTCCCATGATCCTGTAAGTACCCAAATTAATAAGTAGGGTTATAACGACTAACTCTTCTAAGTCCCCTGCCCCTCCAAGTAGGCTCTGGGGTTACGGGCTCTTAACGGCGTCCTAGGGCTTTTGGGGTGTTGCCATTGGGTTTTAAGGTTTGGGGCTTCGGGCCGGTGGGTTTTGCTGGCAGAGGTGGCGGTGGCGGTACTGGTGGTGGTGGTAGTAGTAGTAGTAGAAGTAGCACTAGTAGTAGCACTAGTAGAGGCACTAGTAGTAGTAGTAGTCGTGGTGGTGGTGGTGGTGGTAGTAGGAGTAGTCGTCGTCATAGTCGTGGTGGTGGTGGTGGTAGCAGCACCAGTAAACACTTGGGTCTTGGAGCTTTAGGTTAGGATGTTGCGCCAGGGCCTGCTTCTACGGGGTTTGGAAACCTGCTCTCCGAGGGACCCTAAATCATAAAACCCTAAACCCTAAACCCTAAAACCCTAACACCCTGAACCCAAACCCTAAAACCCCAACACCCCCCAGTACCCTACAACCCTAAGTCTTTGAAGGTTTTCCCTTTTCAGCTCTTCTGTCCTCTTCTGGCCCTCCTCGTCGCTCGGGAACCAGTTGGTCAAGCCGTAATCGCCGGCGACCTACACTCACATCTTAAGGCTTAGGGCTTTGGGGGTTTAGGATTAGGGCTTCAGGGATTTAGGGTTTAGGGTCAAAGGGTCCAGATCGAGGTTTTAGGGAACCTAAAAAATCGCAATCCTAAACAGGTACTTTCCGACGACGAGTTCCGTTCAGGGCACCGGGTGCCCAGAATGCGAGAAGCCTGTAAGTGCTGACTCCATCCTGCCCACCCGAAACGGAAAATTATCAGCCCCTACGTGCTGCACTGGAATACTACGGTTCATGATGAAAATCCTGCATTACCCATAATAAGGAATATACCATAATTCCCGTAGTCTAGAATCATTAAGGTAATGCAGGATTGATATCATCAACCGTATGGCGAGCTACTCAGGCTCCATAACAGATAGGGAGATTTAGGTTTATAGTCGAGAGTTGTTTGGGGGCTCGGGATCAGGAACCAGGGCCTAAAGCACGGGTGTTGAGTTTCGGCCTACTTCTGGTGTTCCGGGGCTTAGAGAGTTTCGGAGCCCCGGGTCGAGAGACCGCACACCATGAACCCTTGCCCCCTCCTTCTTGGAGGGGCAGGGGACTTAGTAAGTAAGGTTATAAGTAGGGTTATAATTGGGTTAACTCCAGTTAGGATGCTTATAACTCTACTTATAACCTACTTACTAAGTCCCCTGCCCCTCCAAGTAGGTTCTTTGGTGTAGACACACTGCGAAGACACCCCGGGTCCCAAAAATTAGCTTAGACCCCGCCACGCCCGCGAATCCCCATCGTCCTGATGCCTACATCCTCAACGCATTGAACCGGGTTGAAACCCTTGTCATCTAGATTCAGTGAACGCTGGATACTGAAACCCGACAACCCCAAAGCACCAACAACGCAAAATAAACCCAAAAAGACCCCAAACCCTAAAACCCCCCAACAACCCCTAAAAACCCTAAAACCCTAAACCCTAAAACCTCTTAAAAACCCTGAAACCCTAAGCCCTAAGCCCGAGATTAAGCCAACTACCCACCTCAAGGGAGTTCCATTCGAAGACCTTCTTGGCGCAGCAGAACTCCACGATGGAAATCTCAGCATCAAGGAAGCTCCAACTAGGAATCAAAGGTTTCGGGGTTTAGGGCTCGCGGTTTAGGGGGGTTTAAACGTGAGGGCGGAGAGTTAAGGGTTTAGGGCTGAAGGCTCGTTGTTTGGGGTCTTACGGTTTGGAGTTTAGCGTGTCGGGCTCCGGGGGGTTGATGAGGGGGGGGCNGGAGGGGGGGGAGGGGAGAGGGTAATTAGGGTTTAGGGTCCAGGGCATGGGGTTTAGGCTCGAGGCTCTGGGGCAGGGAAGCCATGAAATATCTCGTGCTCGAGGATTGAAGGCTAGGAATTCATCCTAAACCCGACGTAAACCCGAAATCCTGAACCCGAAACTAAACCTAAAACCCTAAACCCTACGTAAACCCTAAAACTGCCCTAAACCCTGAGCCAACAGTCTGGACACCCCAGGGATGGGGTTTGGGGTTTCGGGCTTTAGGGTTTTAGGGTTTAGGGTTTAGGGTTTAGGGTTTACGGGTGTTTAGGGCTGCCTAGCCGATAGCCTGACCCTCCTAGATCCGATAAGCCCTTCGTCCAGAATCCTCAAACCCTAAACCCTAAACCCTAAACCCTACACCCTAAACCCTAAACCCTAAACCCTAAACCCGAACCGCTCCATGCCAGGCACCCCCGGAGCAAGCAAAACTGGAGGGCCCAGACCCTGGGTTTAGGGTTTTAAAGTTTAGAGGGTTTAGGGCTTATAGGGCTTAGGGCCTAAACCCTAAGCTCAGATGTTTGGTCTTGGGATCCCCTCCTCCACTCTTAGAGGAAAGTTTTCGGGGCTACGGCTACGACAAGGGTTGGGGTTGGTTTGGGGTTTAGTGTTTACTCTAAGGGCTATACGGTTCTAGCGTTTAAGGGCAGGGGCTTAGGGTTTCGGCCCCACAAAGCCTCAAAAGCCGTACAGCTGAATCCCCAACAGCTGAAAAAGCTCCAACGCTAAACCCTAAGCCCCGAAACTAGGGCCCGAAAAAAGCACATAAGCAAAAATAGGGATAGGGATATCCCATATAAACCCCCTTATATATGAAGCCCATTAAGGTAGGGATATCCCCATGAAATGCTTATGCTTATGTGCTTGTTGGGGTCCCTAATGAACCCTAAACCAGGACAAGCCCTCACCTTGAAGCCCGGCGGAACGCAAAGCTTGCCAAGGCACCCAGAAGAGGATCTGGAACGGTTTCGGGTTGAGGGTCTGGGGTTTGGGGTTTAGGATTCCAGGAATTCGAGGCCAGGATTGTGGCTTTTGAGGGTTTATGGCTATGTGCTCAGAGTTTTGGGGTTGGGGACTTTAAGGTCAAGGGCCTAGGTTTCCGGGTTAAGGGTTTAGGGTTTAGGGCCTAGGTTTCCGGGTTAAGGGTTTAGGGTTTAGGGCCTAGGTTTCCGGGTTGAGGGTTTAGGGTTTAGGGCCTAGGTTTCCGGGTTAAGGGTTTAGGGTCAACAGTTTAGATGCGAGGGTTTGGTTTGGAGTTTTGGGCCCCCGGGTGTTCGAGGCGTGAGAAGCCTCGACCTCAGGCTACGGACTTGGGGCTTCGCAAACCCAAACCCTAAACCCTAAACCCTAAACCTCTAAACCCTAAACCCTAAACCCCTAAACCCTAAACCCCAAACCCATGCAAACCCTGGCCCTAACTTTGCTCGATGGATTGGGCCACTACAGCACTGCTGGCCTCTGGGCCAATAGGCTTCCAGACTGCATCGAGGGTAGATTGCTAAGCCATCTGACCCTTCGCAGCTTCAATTACAAGAGGTGTTAGTAGGGCCCAAAAAAAGCACATAAGCAAAAATTACGATAGGGATATCCCATATAAACCCCCTCATAATGAAGCCCAATAAGGTAGGGATATCCCTATCAAATGCTTATGCTTATGTGCTTTTTGGGTCCNAAGCACATAAGCAAAAATTACGATAGGGATATCCCATATAAACCCCCTCATAATGAAGCCCAATAAGGTAGGGATATCCCTATCAAATGCTTATGCTTATGTGCTTTTTGGGTCCCTAAGTTAGGGTGTTGCGGTTTAAGGCTCAGGGCTTTTGGAGTGCTTGCTGGCCTTCACGACTGAACCATGAAAGTTTACTGCCCATGCGCGCGGACAGACCACGCACCAGGTTTAGAGTTTGGGGTTTAGGGCGGCACCACAATTCAACAGCCTGGTTCCCACATAAGACCCCCGCATCCTGTTCAAATTAAAAATCCCGAGACCCTAAAAATTGAACCCTAAGTCCTACACCCTAAACCCCTAAACCCCCTGAACCCAAACCACGGCCGACTCTCGTCTTTTAGTAACAGTCGTGTCACTATGCGCTGGGAATCTGGGGAAACTCCGCAAACAGTGCGTCTAAGTGCCCGTAAGAAACTACATAAACATAGAGATCCCAGACTTCGGATGTAAGCACCCCTAGAAAAGGTGTCATGTGATGTAAGCTCACGGGGGTCAGGTTTACTGGCTGGTTTCCTGAAGCCTACACCTGTAGAACAAAGAAACCCAGAAAGCTCAAACACCTACGAACACCAAAACGCTGCCTGAATACCCCTGAGCAATTCCTTTTGAACCCTTTAAACACGAGCTAAAATCCGATAGGAAACGGAGTTCTGCCTGGGCATTCACTCCCGTCGCACCACGGAAGGCCTCGTGCGCATCGATGCTCACCTAAGTGCCACACGGGCGCACAAGCCGTCTCGGGCTGAGGGTTTACAGGAACTTGCAGGGAAAAATCTAGAAGAATTTTATTAAATAATAATTAGTTGATTACAACTGCTATACAACGTTTGTTTCAGAGGGGGTTTAGGGCTATGCAGGTTTCGGGTTGAGGGCTGCGCGTCTTGACTCTAAGCTCGGGCCTCGTGGCAGCATACCTTACTCGCAATCTCGAGCCGAAACCTAAAAGCTATGGGGCCCTAGGCTCAAGAATCATATCTGGAGCATGTAATTCCAGGAAATTGGCGCTCAATAATATTCGGGACCCTGACGAAGTTGTACGTTACGTTTCAGCTTTCAAGAATATCTTGTTGAGGTATTTGTACACCTGTTCAGCCCGTGTAGCCTGCTGCCATACGCATCTGCTAGTGATACTACAATAAGAACCCCAGCAACAATACCGAGGACAAGAAGTGTCATGCCACAATTTGGCTGAGAGTAAGAAGCAACATAAATCTCAATCCAAGATTGCAAGCACCGAAGGCAAAAACGCATTTAAATGGCAATGATACTGGTCATAGTCATACACAACATCACTACACTGACAGTATCCAGGGCAATCAAGACAACGGTCATCATCGCAAGAACAACAATACCAACGTTCGTATTTTCAAAGTAAGCAAGAAGAAGAAAATAATGACCATGGCAATCCTCATAATTAGTAAGAAAGTACCCCTATAGCAACCCTTATACTAGCCCGGATTTCACCGTAAACCCTAAACCCTCAAAGAAAATGTAGGATGCTATTCGCCATAAAGGTGCCGGCACCGCTTCGAAGGAGAACTTCTCACCCGGGAGGCGAACGAAGTCCTGGGCTTTGAGCTCTGGGTTTAGGGCTTGGAGGTTTTAGGTTTAGGGGTTTAGGGCAGTTTAGGGTTTAGGGCTTTGGGCTTAGGTACGTAAGGGTTGAGTACTATACTAAGAAGAGAGATCTAGAATGCTGGAGGGCTTTGTGGTTTAGGATTTAGGGGTCGGCTTTGGGTGTACGGTTCAGAGGTTGGTGCGTGGAGATAGCGGTCTGCTGTGATGTCACGCAGCAACAACGAAAGCGATGCAAGTAGATATGTCGGGCTTTTCGGTGCTGTTGGACATGTAACAATCCCGCACATTCATTCACCCCACCCAAACAACCTCCCTGTAGGACTTTAGGCAATATAGGCCTAAGCTCAGATACTAACAGCTCGCCCTTGCAACCACCATGTGTCAACAGACACTTTCCTGTTTTGTTGCAGCTACAGGCAACAGCAACACCCCCTCTGCCCCAACCAAGAACCCGAAACCGTTTTTATGCCAGATGTCGGGCACCACCAGTCCCAGCCAAGCCAGCATTGCGATGCGACCATGCCTTTGTCATCGAATCTTTGCTTTTCGGGTTTAGGGGTTTGAGGGTTTAGGTTGTTTTTTTGAACGCCTGCTGTGAAGCAAGGGCCCGATTTGTACCTTCAGCCAAAATGGCTACATCGTTTACGGTTTAGTAAGGGCTTCAGAGCAACTGTGGTCCCCGTGGCAGGCTTTAAGCCCTGTTCGGGTTGCTGGACCATGATGCGAACAAAGTACCATGCTATGACATACTATATCATCACAGACTATACTATGATAGACTATGCTCTGATACAAGGCTATTCTACACTGTAATAGAGTACACCATGCCAAAATATACAACTTGTGACTTGGAGTTGAGGACTTTCAACTCCGGAGCCTCGTAGTATAGAAACCTTAATAATCAATTAAGGCTTTAGGGCTTAGGGCTTAGGTTTAGCGTTTAGGTGTTTAGGGGTTTAGGGGTTTAGGGTTGAGGGTTTGGGGCGGTATATGGTAATTATGATTAGGAACCCCAAGGAATAATATTGGTAATTGTTCAAGCTTCTATAGTGTCGGCAACCTTGCCACCGTACACTTCAAGCCCTTAACCCTCAACCTGACATCTAAATCCTTCTCGTTGCCCGAAAGCCGAAACCTTTAAGCGTCAAATGGAGACCTCAAAGCTCCAAAGCTCAAACCCCAGTTGAATCACAATCCTGGGGCTTGAGAGCTCAGAATCTTGGGTTTAGGATTTTTGGGGCTCACGTTTCCGGTTCGAATTTTACGACTTGTCGGCAACCCCTGCCTGAAGATCCACGATTCGGAAGCTCTGAAGGGTGCAGAAGAGATCAGCTTCTTGCCGTTAGGGTCAGAGGCAGGGCAGGTTCAGGACTCATGGTTCGGGATGTGCAGGCCGACTCATCCGTGATGCGCACCGGATCGACCCCGAGAAGAACAAGTAGCAGATCACCAGGCCCCTAGACCGAAAAGCCCTGGGCCCCTCTGATCTGCAAAACCTACAGTACTCGGAAGCAGCCCAAACCTATAAACCCTGAACAATCCCTACGCCAGACCGTCCTAAAACCTCCTACGCTGAACACTCTACGGCCGAAAGCACGTAAAGAAGCAACAGCACCACAACAAAACTTGGAAAACCGAAAACAACGAACGAGACAGCAATGCCCAAACCCAGACCTCAAACCCTAAACCCCTCAACCCTAAACTCTGAACCCTGAAAAACCCTGAACCCTAATCTCAAACCCTAAACCCCTAAGCCCCCCCCAAAAAAGTCTCCACCCCGAAACCCGTAAAACCCAACAACCTCCACAACCTTGGCCGAGCAACTTCAACTCCGCCTCGCGAAGGTAGGGCACCACCTGCTCAGGTGCATAAAGCCGTCACGTAATATAGGGGCCTTAACAATTACCTATACTATTTTGGGGGTTCCTTATTATAGTTCTGGTATACTGGGCCCGGAGACCCGATTCTAATTATTAAGGCCCCTATTTTGGGGCTCTGTACGTGGAGGATCATGGGACTTAGTATTCTACTAGATCTCTCTAAGGCCTCTAGAAGGGTTCTTTGAGGGATCTACTATGTTACTATGGTTCTACAAGTTTGAAAGCTGCATTCGAATTTGGGGTTTTATGGTTTACTTAGGAGTTCACGCGATTCATTTTTCAAGGGATTCAGGCGCTGAGGGCTTAGGTCTACGGCTTAGGGTATGCAGCCCTGGGGCCTCAATGCATAACTCAAGGGGTCAGCCCCCAGCACCGACAAACCCCTCAACCCCGACACTAGATCATAGGGTCCCTTAGGGGGAGGTTATTATAGGTATTAAGGCCCCCTACCCCCGTCCCCCCTCCCCCCACTAAGGGTCCCTATGACTAAACCTGAAGGGTCAAGAATCCTGAACTGTAAACCTGTAACCCTGGATTGGGTTTTCGGAAGTTTCCGTAGCTTCCAATCTGCTGCCCAAATCAGACGCTGCTGAACTGCTTCGCTGGGCTCCACTTCACGTTTCTCAATGAAGTGTTGGTGTGTATTGAGAATATTGTAGGAGTAGGACAAGGATGGGTACATGTGTTATACGAACAACAATCAGAGGAAGGAAAACTGATTTGACCTGATAACAGCAACTGCAAAAGGAAGAGCAGGAGGGGTCGTCATTGTAGTTCTAGTTGTAGTTGCACTTGTAGTTGTGGTTGCTGTCGTCGCAGTCGGAGTCGGAGTCGCAGTCGGAGCTGTAGCCATAGTCGTAGGTCGTCGTTGTGGTGGTGGTATCCACTGAGCATGCGCCACACCCCAACCCATAAATCCGTAACCCTAATACCAACATTATATCTGGGTGCTCCTGATTATAACTGCACCATAATATACCCCAAGACCGTATTCCAATTATGAATGTCCCTACATGAAGTCTGGCGATCTGGGGCTTGAACCGAGGATTCGAAACTAGGCAGAGCTCAAGGCTTGACTTTTCTTCAAGGGCGACTGGCATCGACAATTGGTCGGAAACCAAATTTAAAAAGAGAACAATCTGCTTGATATAGTAGTAGTCAAGGGCTTGATGAATACAATCGCCATCACAAAGGGACAAACAAGCGACAGTACCAGGAACTATGACGACAGTGCGCTTGCGGCTGAGCCTGCAAGGTTCAAGGTTTCAAGACCTTGGGTCTTGGCATCAGGATTTGGAGAGCTGGCTTTGCGAAGACATCGAAATGCAGAGGGGTTCTGATTGATTGGAGAGGATGGGCCCCGGGACAAGCCATCGGATAGTGATATACACATGCTAACAACAACACAGCAAGTATCATCATACTAGTAGAAGAGCGTGAAGACATACCAATTGTAACCCCGTATATTTCCTAATGTAAGTATCGTATCACTATATACCCCAAACCCATGTTCCAATTATTCAAGCCCCTTTTTAGGCACATGTGACGACACTGTGCAATCGGCGGAGCGCCTGAACTATGTCAGACCTCATAACTGTCTGGTTCTTAGTAGGGTATGGGGGAATGGGTTATGGGGACTATTGTTGGGGACTGCTATAGGGATCCATTCCCCCATTCCCTACTAAGCACCAGACAGATAAGGTCCCTAATTACCTGGTTCAACTAGGCTTCCTTTGGCATGAAACACACCAGGTTTTAGGTTTCCCGGGGTTAAGGGTTTTGCTCGTTTCAGATTTAGGGTTCAAGACTGCGCAAGCAAAGGCAAAACGGCACCCCATCATGAGCCCCAAACCCTACACCCTGGACTCGGACCCCTAAACGCTAATCCCTAACCCCTAAACCCTAAACACCTCGACGATAATCTTTAAACCCTAAATCCCGAAACCCCAACCCTAAAGCCTAAACCTTAAAAGGCAGCTCCACTCCCACTCGACCTCCGTCTTCGTCGAGAAGCCGAGGGGGTCGAACTCAAAACGTCCCCACGCCTTGTGTTTAGGTTTAGGGAACTCATCCCCCAACCTCTGAACCCAGAAGCGCTAAACCCTAAACCCTAGACCCATAAGCCCTAAGCAGGGCGTGTTGACTTCCGAAGTCAGGCCGGTCCTCGCACAGAGTCTCCCTCTTCGGTCTTTGTTGTGTGATTCTTGGGTCTTTGCTGTTGTGTTTCTGAGGTGCGTTCAAACGTTGTAGCTTTTCTGTTTTTATTCCTCGGTGGGTGCGCCGCGCCCGCTTCTGGCCAGCTCGACTAAAGCCTACTGGTGTCTGGCGGGGCTTGGCTTAAGCGGATCGGCTCAGGGAGGTACACCATCCTCCAAACCACAGTGTCACATGCACCCCTGCCAGTGAAAGATGTGCAACGATTCCAAAGTCCCCTTCTTCACCATCTTACCAGAGAAAGTCTTACGGTTTGAAACCCTCAACCCTGAGCTCTATGCCCTAAACCATAATCCCTAAACCCTACCAGGCCCTGACCCTTTGGCCCAAGGTTGTCGGGCTTCTGGATCTTCGATCATAGGGTTTAGGGCCTACTTGGAGGGGCAGGGGACTGAGAAGGTTATAATTGGGGTAACTCCACTTAGGTTACTTATAACTCTACTTGTAACCTACTTACTAAGTCCCCTGCCCCTCCAAGTAGGGTTTTATGGTTGTAGATAGCGTTTAAGGCTTTAGGGCTTGAGGGTTTGGGGTTTGATGGTTTACGGGCTTTAGGCTTTCAGCTTTCGGGAGCAAGGTCTTGAGGTTTAGCGCTTCGGGTTGTCTGGAGGGCTTTCGGTTGATAGAGCATTTCAGTGGTTGATACATGAGTTACACTACTCGCTACGTTCGTTGTTCTATTTTTGGGCACCCCCTAACCTGGTTCTAACTGTGAAGGCCACTAGACCAAAAAAAAACTACATGCAGCCCAGAGAGCCCGATGATAGCCCTGTAAAGCCTCAGAAAAACCCTGAAACATATGGGAGTTTCCGAAAATAGGGGACCCTAATATAGTACCCTAAATAGTAGGATCCTTATTATAAGGATCCCAAAATATGGTAACCCTAATTTTCGGAAACTCCCATATCTAAATAAAGAAAGGCTACACAGCCCAATACTGGGCCCTTGTGAAGGAATTTACATTAAGTTACCATAATAGGAATCTGCAATAGATAATAGGGTTTCCTGACTCTTGCACCTTAAAAAAAACTTTTGCAACAAGAATCCCAAGCCCTCAAGCCGAAACTCTAAACTCTAAGTCTCTTCAAACAGGACTAAATTCCCCCTGAACTTCAAGTCAACTAGTTCATGGTTGGCATAGGATTAAAAATGTAAATTCTTATTCCTTATTGGCTTTAAGTACCCATATTAAAATGTAAAATGTTACCCAACTATGACAAACCAGGTGTTGCTGCCCAAGGGCGCCCTCGGCTCCCACGAGACCCTGGGCGAACTTTCCTGGATCCGGCGTGTGGGATCTTTTCGGGGGGCTCCTGTAAGGGATGTTGTGGGGTTCCTATAAGGGATCCTTTAAAGGGCTCCTTTAACGGGCTCCTAAAAGGGTACTGGAAGGATTGGCTTTTGTAGGGTCTCAGAAGGACTGCCTTGCCTGCTACAGAATTAGAATTAGTACGCCAGGCAGCAGCATTCGTAGGAGCAGAGGTAGCCGGAGAATTAGCAGCAGTGATAGCAGTGGTAGCTGTGGTCGCGTGGCCGGGATGTGGCTACGACGACCATCCCCATCACCACTACTGTTGAGATTGACACTAGCTGCACAAATATCTATGTACATACATATTATATATATATAGAAGCTTCTCGTTGTCGTTGCTCTGGACGATGACCTTGGTCCCCTAGACTCCGGTCTACACTGCTGCTGCTCTCATCGTAGATGCCCGTCAAATCCCAGAATTCACCCCACATCCCAGAACTTCACCATTGGAATCCCTGCATCCCAAGCCACCGTTGTCGAGGAGGTCGATGCCGGAGTCCTCATAGGCAACTGCCAGCTCACGCCGCCCAGCCTGAATGTAGCAGAGCTCTTGCGATGGAGTGGTGTGCGGTGCCGAAGCACTCAGACTCAGACTTACATCGACCCAAACCTCTAAGCGTCCTCTTAAACCCTCAACCACCAAACCCCACAGCCGTACAACCTCTGAACCCACAACCTGACACCCTTAACCCCAAAACCCCTGAATTCGAGTTTTAGCGGATCGGATCTTCCCAATTTTTTGGGGTATCATCGAAACGAAAGCCGATTGCAATTGAGGCACAATCACACGGCTTAGGGCAGGGTTTTAGGATTTCAGGAGGATTGGACTGGGTTTCGGGCTTTGGGGCTTTACGTTTTTCGGATGGCAGAATCCATAAAGGATCTATCCCAAACCTAAAAACCCTTTATATACCCTCAACGGTACATGAGATCTACCCTACACGCTTAAACCTCAACCCTGAATTTATCTACCCTACACCCTGAAAGGGATCTAGCATCTGCCTCGACTAAACCCTAAACCCTTCACCGAGCCGAACAATTAGTGTAGGGTTTTGAAGCATATCACAGTACGAGTAGAACATGTATAATATGGAAAACGATTTACAAAGATATTCCTCCCCCCCCCAACCCTAAAACCCTCAACCCTAAACCCTAAACCCTAAGCCCTAAACCCTAAACCCTAAACCCTGAAACCCCCAACCCTAAAACCCTCAACCCTAAACCCGAAGCCCTAAGCTGCTTTCTACTTTTGGCGCCTGCTTTGCCACCTGCGGCTTTCGGCAGAGCGCGGCGCCCACGGCCAAGGTGGTCAGGGCTGCGGCCGCTGAGGCGCTGGCACCGAAGCCTTAATATAGGGGCCTCAATAACTAGGATAGGGGTTCCTTTAGAGGGATCCTCGCCTTATTAATTCGAATAGTGGGTGTTTGTGGTCTAGGGTTTCGGTAGGTTTTAGGGCTTAGGGTTTGCCGCAGAGTGGCGCATAAGCAGAAATGAGTGCGACAGTGTAATTTCGAGTGCGTCGTAGTATGACGATTGGCCGTTGGAGCCTAATTGTAGACGGCTATTTCTTTTATCTCTCCCACCCCCCTTATCTTAATGATAATAACGGACGACAGCCCCACATTGCTGGCCTTAACGTTTGGCCTCAAAGCCGAGGCTAGAAATTGATACAATGGTCAAAATACTTGGTAGCATCCCTCCTCATGATCCCTACATGCTTATTCGGTACGTTTTCCTAAATAGTAGTTAGGCCCCCCTATGCGAGGGTTAGGATTCGGTACTATGCACCCCCCCTTTGAAGGTTTCGGATCTACACCTCAGGTCCCCATATTCAACCCTTAAAGTAACCCATACACGAACCTCAGTGGAGTTATTTTCGGCGCTTGAGATTTAAAGTAAGCAGCTGCTGGTGCCAGCCGAAGCCCCCCGGAGAGAAGGCGAGGATGGCAACTGGCGGTTATGGGCTCTAGGGCAAAGTGTTTTAATAGGGTTCTTGAAGGGTCTTTTAGGAGTTCTTATGGGGGTTTTAAAACGGTTTCATAGGGGCTCTCCGGGTCCTCACAGGGTTGTCAGTTGAAGCTTAAGGGGTTCGTGCAGGACTTGAAAATAATGATCCTGTGGCTTTGCATACAGCTCCCCAGAAGGTCTTAGAAGAGTTCTCATGCTGTAAGGTTTAGGTCTCGGGCTAAGCAGCTCCAAATTCTCAGTCAAAGCAATGAAAGATCAAGTTTTGGGCCGGGAAGACAATCGAACCAGGAACAAAAGGGCTGCTTCAAGGTTCCCTGTTATGTGTTCGTCAGGTCTGCAGTGTTCTTTCTTTGAGGGGGAGAGTGTCGGGTCGCTAGAATCTAGAATCAATAATAGTAATAATAGTAATCATAGTAATAATAGTAATAATAGTAATAATAGTCATAGTAGTAATAATAAAGAGTGCAAGGCCAAGGTGTCAGCATCTCGGCTTCCGAATACGGCTTTCAGATAGTTTCTGACTATGGCTGTCCTATCCACCATCTCTCCCCGAGCCGGCACACTCGCAAGTTCTACAATGCCAGGCCTGGGAGTGGGATCCCGTGGCCGGCACAAAGGCAGGCAGCGCAACGAACCTGGCCAAGACCCTCACGGATGTAGGGGCTGCGTTCGGACTCGTGGTGGTGGAGGTGGTGGTGNTGGAGGTGGGGGGTGGTGAGGGGTGGGGCATGGGTGATGGCGGTGGCGGTGGCGGTTGTAGTGGCCCACTCATTTAGACTCAACAGCCCTGAAGCCAGCCTCAAGAAACCGCCTAGGTGCCCTCATCAGAACCCTGGAATTCTCATCCAGCCTACTTCAATCCTTAATCCGACCTCCTTCGCCCTAAACGCACATGCTGCGGCACCCCACAACGCCCGCGGCTGCGGCGGCCAAGCAAGCTCGCGCCATATCGCTGTGTTGTCAGGAAGCAACCGGGGGTTGGAGCTACGTCCTACCTGCTTCGCTGGATGAGCCGATCCAGGTTTTCACAAGGGTTCTATTGAGGGGCTTTGAGCTTACTATAGATTCAGATGTTCATATAAGGGCTCCATGGGTAATACGGGAGTTTTAAGATTATGGCACAAGGCTTTGGATGGTCACAACAACGAGAAACACCACCGGCCCCACCATAAAGGCATGAACTTCTATGATAAAAGCCGTAAGTACTACTACGAACCGTACTACTGCATCTACGACGACTATTTCTCCTCCTCCTCCTCCACCTGCTACTACTAGCAGCCATACGACATGGATTATTTCCCCGGCAACCACCCTGTGTACTGAATTTCGTGGGATGCAGGACTAGTCATTAGAAGGTTTCAGTCCGTCCTATAAGTGTTCCTGGAAGGGCTGAACATGACTGGAATCGGGTTTCAGGGTAGGAGCAGCCTCCATATTGAAACCGAAGCCTTCGAGGCATGGGTTAAGCACGAGATCCATGAGGATCGAGGCAACAAAGCCTGACCTCCAGGTTTCCCCGAGCCCACAGCTCCAAGTCCTAGGCTCAACAATCCAAAATCCGGGCCTGAAACGTTAGACTTGGGCTCCTTTAGAGAGTACTACAAAGATCCTTTCGGGATTCTATAACAGTTTAGCGGTGTAATATCGGGGCGTTGAAGATCAAAGGAGGGGTCTTGGGGGCAATACGATCGTACATGTATAACATGGAAACCTTGGGACTAACATTGGTAGTTCTTTCGGCCTTTACATGAATCCACCCTAAACCCTAAACCCTAAAGCCTAAACCCTAAACCCCCTAAAGCCTAAACCCTAAACAGGCCGTGAACTGCAGGGTTGACATGACTCTCAGGCCTACGGGTTGTGCTGTCAGGGTTAGAGTCGGCCGTCACCTAATGTAGGGGGCCCCTATGTAACCCTCCAAACTGAAATGCTGCCTCAAGCACTGGGTGAAGGAACCCTAAACCCTAAACCCTAAACCCTAAAGCCTAAACCCTAAACTCTAAACCCTAAACCCTAAACCCTAAAGCCTAAAGCCTAAACCCTAAACCCTAAACTCCCAGTCTTGACTTGAAACTACCCCTTGCAAGCCCAAACCCCAAACCCCAGCTACTGGACCCCCTGAGCCCCACACCCTAAAACCAAAAACCGAAAATCCCAATCAGACTCCCTAAACCCTAAACCCTAAGCCCTAAAGGCTAAGCCCCCAAGCCCCCCGAGCCCGTAAACCCCATGCCNCCCCCCCCCCCAAAAAAAAAAAAAAAAAAGCCCAAAACATAAGAACCCCCTAAAATCCCAAGACCTAAAACCCCCCCCCCCCTAAAATCCCAAAACCTAAGACCCCAAAATCAAAAACACTCAAACTTCAACCCTGCAGAGCCCGGCACCTGCGGCGCGGGAGATGCAACTGTCAAGCAATCTTCATGCTTGTACATGTAGGGGCCTGAATAACTACCTATACTATTTTGGGGATTCTTACTATAAGTATAGTATATTATGTACCCAAACCCTATTCTAAGTATAAGGCCCCTATAGTAGATGTTGAGTGCTGAGGGCATACCTCGGACACCCGAAAGCCTCTCGGACACCCGAAAGCCTCTACACTGGGATGATGTACAGGTGGGTAGTTTTTTGGGGTACCCTAAATATTAAGTGCCGTATCATAATAAGGACCCAAAAAGGGACCATATAAAATTACAACCACCCAGGTATTACATTACAACCCCTATTGCCTGAAACCTAAAAACAAACAACTCCCTGAAACCCTAAACCCTCAACGGTAGCTGCACCCCGAAGATGCCCACAAGAGGTTTGTGGGTTCCCCAGGTAATGCTTGAAGGGGTGTGGAATCCAGGGTCATCACGGACAACCCTGCTAGATCTAGGCTTCCTCGCATGGTTTGGGGTTTCAGGGCTCATGGCTTAGGGTCCAAGCTTCAGGTTTTAGGGTGTAAAGTTTAGGGTTTACGGGTAGGCTTTCTCCCATGGAATCAGATGGTGCTTGAAGGCTGAGGTGGCAGGGCTAGACGCTCTAGTGCCAAGGTTTCAGGGACCCTAAAGATCAAGCCCCAAAGCCCCGACACCCCTAACCCCAAACTCAAAGCTCTAATCGACTCTAATCTATTCTTGCGATCCTTTTTGGAACAAGCTGTTACGGTGGATGCTCCTGACTTAGACAAACCGCAACTTCCAGGTGGAATGCAGCATGCTCCAACGGAACCCCGCAAACTTCAACTCACTGGGTAGGGCTTCTACGTAAGATGAGCAGGGTATGCACAAACTCACACTCATGGTCATGATCATGACGGTGTTGATGATGACCCTGATGATGATGATGATGATGAGGTTGATAGTGTTGATGATGGTGATGACGATGATGATGATGATAATGATGATGGGGTTGATGGTGATGATGATGGTGATGATGACGATGATGCGTATGATGATGATGGTGGTGATGATGGGGATCATGAGGATGATGAAAACGATGAGGATGATGAGGGTGATAAAGTTGATGGTGCTGATGGTGTTGTTGTCGATGATGATGACGATGGCGATGAAGATGAAGATGAAGATTAAGATGGAGATGAAGATTGAAGATTCAGATGGAGATGAAGTTTGAAAATTAAGATGAAGATGAAGATATGATGATGGTGGTGATGATGATGACTTCCGTATCTACTGCCAGACCAATGAAGGGACAAAGGCCAGGTAGTGAGATCTCATGCCACTGCCAACGATGATGATACCAGCAGTCAATGGCAGCAATAATGGTTTCATCATACAAAGCATAACTGCACACACCAAAAAAATCAGGCGAAAACAATAAAATGTAGTACAAAGCATACGGATGCAGTTATCATAACAAAAACAAACTTATCATTGAAGGAGGAGCTACAGGACCATCGGTGCAGATGACAACGAACCAAAATTCTCGCAGCACGACGCGTACCGGACAGGAGTTCACTGTAGCATTGGTGGGTGATCACCATCGCAGCAGCAGAAGTAGCAAGAAAAGGGTTATTTTCGCTGTGGGTGCGACTATTGCGGCGATGAACACTTTGAGCATGATCCTTGTCCACAAGGCTACGTAGAATGACTGGGATGTTCTTTTAGCTTCGACCCTCTTGGATGCGAGTTTGGCTTGAAGACAACGGTGCCTTCATCTTAACGTCAAGCTTATGGCGCTGGGACTAGATAGAATCTGGGGCTTGCGGTGAAAGACTTTTTAGGGCCTATGCATGTCTGCACAAATGCAAGCCGGCACGTCGCAAGGATTTCCCTGGACAACCTTCCCTCGCTTCAGGTGCCTACAAGGTTAACCTTTGGGAAGCATATTGAGACTATATAGGGATTTCGTACCCAAAATATGTTGAAAAGCTTACCTACTCTGCGACTAGGTGTGTGGTGTTTTCTGGAACCCAAGCCGGCCAGGGCCCCGACTTTGCATCGGCGCGACCTGGGAGCGTCAGCTTTGCCAAGGAGTACTGCGGGACCAACCAACCCCAATGCTAGACTCTACACCCCTAAGCCCTAACAAACTAAACACCGACACATACTTGAAGCCACTTGAAGCCACAGACGCTACGTCCTCAACCGATCCTAAGTCAGGCGAGTTTGCTGATCCCTCCCGGGATTTCTGGAAGCCAACTATAGGCACCGTCCTTCTGATCATCGTGGCCTTGGCTGTAAACCTGCATGATTTGATAGTGATGATGACGACGCCCATGACAGTTGCGATGACACGGACAGTGAGGATGACGTCTTGGTGATGAGGGGCGGGTGATGACGATGATGATAATGATGACGATAATGACACTGGTGGTGATGATGTGGTGATTAGCCGTCATCATGGTGGTGACGAAGATGACAATCTTGACATAAAAACTGCTGATGATGCTGGTTATGATGAGGGTGACGGTGAAAACGAGTGATGATGAATATGCTAATGATAACGGATATGATAAGCATGCTCCTGATGATTGTAATGTTGATGATAATGGTGATGATAACAGTGATGTTGACATTGATGATGACGACGATGATGATGATGGTGGTGATGATGAGGGTGATGAACATCATGATGACGACGATGACGATGGGAGTAATGACAATGACTATGAGGACGGGGATGTAGATAGATACTGACGATGTCATGATGCTACTGGTGTTGGTGCTGGTGCTGCGTAGATTTCGGAATCCTATAAAATCAGAAGTGCTGAGGACGCTGCCGAAGAAGCCAAGACACTCGGCGCAGAGTACCCCACCTCAGTGATGCCCGGGCTGTAGGGTGAAAAAGGCGGGGTGCTTTAGGGTCGGGGTGCTCAGTGTTAGGGTAGTAGGGTAAATTTTAGGGTTAGGGTTAGGGTATTAGGGTAAATTTTAGGGTTAGGGTTGGGGTATTAGGGTAAATTTTAGGGTTGGGGTTGGGGTTAGGCTTTAGGGTTGTATTGAATAGCAGATAGGTTCAGGGTCTTAGGGATTAGGGCTTGGGTTCCGCTTCAGGTGGTTACAAGCCAAAACCCTGGAAGCAAAGTGAAACCGAAACTCCCAGAATCCCAAACCGAAGAGCCCAAAGATACTGAAGGCTTCTTGCTAGAACTTCAGATTGTACACAACCCCGGGACTCTGGTCCCGGCCATCCTGGCACAGCCAACTTAACGGCTGACCCCACTTTCCGGCAAACCATCAGTTGTTCCGGGCAGGGTCTACGACCCTAGGACTAGGATTTGAGGTTGAGGCTTTCGGACCGGAGCCCCGAAGCAGCTGATCAGGGAACGTTTGCCATCCTCATCAAAATCAGCCTATGCAAGATAGACACTTTGAGCAGAACACCCCCTCCCGAAAAAAGCCTTCTCGGAAAGCCTTCACTGAGACCGCTGCCGAGATCGGAGGAGACGGCGACGTACTTCGGGGCCTTTTCCAGAACAAAGGACGCATACTCAGCAACCCCACGAACGAATGCCCTGAAATCCTCAGAATAGTCGCTGCACTGCTGGGAAGAGCACTACAGCAAGAGCGCAGCAGACGAAAAGGCGAAGGGGACAAAGTGCGAGCCAGACTCACAGCGCCAGCAGTACGGTTGTTAGCGACACGTGAAGTCTTAGTGGTGTTAGTCCCATAGACAGACATACGAACAACAAGGAGCACACTAATCCTGGCAAAAGGCGTAGAATGCAAGAGCTTTTTTGCCACTTCAAAGCGAAAAACAGGCATGCCTGGCCTCGCTAACGTCTTTAAGAGTAGGGACAGCGTTTACACATGCTCATCTAGTCGACAATGCTTGCATTGTCATGTGCGATCCTGATAGCCTTGGCATTAGCACCACATAACACCCATTTGCGAGATTAACTGCACTAAGAACGTGCAATACCATTGACGAAATGCCAGCCACATGAGCAACACCAGCAAGGCCAATGACCAACCTGCTGTCGATCATCTTTCAGCCAGCTCTAACGGTAAACCCCGAGGCTATGAATCGCTAATCCTAAACTCCCGAAACCCACAAGCCCTGAACTCGAAGAACCCTACACCAGAAGCCCCTTCACTCCTAAACCTATAAAAAACCAAACCCTAACAGCCTTACACGCGTAGAAACCTACGTGCATCTTCGTTGCAAGCGAGGGGGGCAGTAGCACCCGAACTACTTTTCGCAACCTCCGTCCGAAACCCAAACCCTAAACCCTAAATCCTAAACCCTAAACCCCATACCCTCAACCCTGAATCCTGAACCCTAAACCCCAAACCCTAAACCGAAACCGTGAAAGCTTATGCGTTCCGGACCTGGCGTGTACCACGTAGGCCGCCTCGGAGCAGCTTTGTATTCACGGTCTATACGGTTTAGGGTGCTTTTTAATGGAATGGGCCTTTAGGGGTTTGGGGTTTGGGATTTCGGGGTTTAGGGTTTAGGACATCCAGATGGGAACGATTCAGTGCTAGGATTTAGGGCTCAAGGGAATTTGTTGGCTCCGTTCCATCCGCTGAGTGGGCTCCAAGGTTTTGAACTTCAAGACTTAGGGTTTCAGGTTTAGGGATTCGGGTGAGGCGGCTTTCACGTGTTGCTTTCAAGGTCTTTGCAGCGTTGCAATACAGGCTCCGTCAGAATTCCTCCATACATAGGGGCACGTTAGTTAGGTTAAAGACAATCCACACGAAGAATCCCATCTTTCAACGGTTTCCTGGAGCCCTCCGTCAAGTTTGAGATTTCGGGTTTCACGCGGAGGGCTTCAAGCTGAAGTGCATCGATCGTATCAGACCATGCACGGGCCACCCTCGTGTTTCGCGAGCTTGCTTCAGCTCAGCGCGACATACACTAGCATTGAGAGTCAACCCTAAACCCTAAACCCTCTTGGGATGAGTACTTGGGATGAGTACGTCTGGGCTTCAAGCTTGCGGGCTTAGGTTTCGGAGGGAAGGTTCCGGCGCACTTCCCGGAGCGAGGCTCTACGGAATCCGAGGCTATGCCAAGGCCCGAATATAGGGCCTGAGCTGCTACTACTACTACTACTTCCACCACTACTACTACTACTACTACTACCACCACCACTACTAGAATAGGGTTATGGGGCAGTCGATAAACAATGTCGGGACATGAAGGGGTGACTCTTAACAATTCTTCGGACTCGGACCATTGAAGCAAAATCTTGTCATCAATGCTACCGCACTTGGGCCGCTCGTCTCAGTTAGGGTCCCTCTCTAGGTCCCAAAATGGTACGCCACACTCATCAGAAAGACCCTAGAAGTGACCGTCATTTAGAGAACTACCCTTTTGTTGACGACCCATCTTGGCGCAGATTCATGTGCGAGCCAGACCCCTGGAATCACGCCGAGTTCTGCGAATCCGGGTCCCTCTTTTAGTCCCCAAAAGAGTGCGGTACTAGAAAAGCAGGCAGAGGACCATCGTCCTACTGGTGCTTACGGGAGAAGGTAGGAAGAAATACAGGGACTACGATAAGAGATTGCTACAGGCACTACTGCATGCATCCACTCTCCCACTCCACCTCAAGCAGCAGGAAGTAGTTTGGAGAACCGCCCCTAAACCCTAAACCATGGCTTCGTTGAGGCTGCTGCCGAGATCGGGGGAGAGGGCGAATTGCTTCGTGGCCTTTCCAGCAAAACAAGCGCTTACTCAGAGACACCAGAAAAAAAGCCACGCGACCCCCCAATATGCTGGGTTTGAATCCATGGTTTTGGGGTATACCCTGAACCCTAAACCCGAAACACCAAACCCTGTTGTACTGACTGTGCCTAGAGGCTTAGAGCCCTTGACCCCCGACCCCAAAAAGCCTTAGCTCGCCCTCAACCTCATACCTGGAAACCGGTATCCATGACTCGGCACCTGATTTGCAGCTCACCAGAACAGGGTTTGGGCTTTCGGGGTTTAGGTAAGTTTAGGTCAGTTTGGGTTTAGCGCCTTTAGAGAACAGGCATGACTACAGGACAAAATGACAAGACCAACGACCAAGAATGACAAAGGCTGCGAAACCAACTGCACACAGAAGTGAGAACAGTAACATCAGCACGACAGGCATGAGTTGCAATGACAATATTCACGAACTACCTAAACATAGCGGACCTACTATCCAATTTTCGGATTGGTATAGAGACGCTTGCAATGAATCAGGTGGAGGGGACCACAATGGCAGGAACGCTTGCAAAAGCAACAGCAACCTTTCTCCGAAACCATACCAAAAACCATCAGATTATTAGCCACGGTAAACCTTATGATAAGAATGAGCAACCCTCCACACTACAGGAAGGCTTCCTTTCTGTGCGACTAATCTGTTGAGCATGTAAACCCTGTTGCCGATTAACACAACCGATTGCAGCTGCACTGTGCAGTTGCAATAGCAGCTTTGGGGGTTCGGACCTTATGATATGAGGCTGACTGGGATTGACGAGCTGCATGACAATACAAGCTGCCAAGAAGTGAATCGCGTGGTGTTAAAGAGCCTCGAAAGAACCAGCACCACCCACAAAGAACCACCCGTCCAACTTATGCTGTTCTTCGAACAGAGTCATTCAACTTCATGGATTGAAACCGCGCAGCTTAGACAGGATGAACATGCTCTGCAGCAGCAGCGTCACAACAAACGGACTGAGTACGAAAGAAGTGCTAGGTCTCAAGACAAGCGCCTGCGCTTACAACTTCTAGTTACTAACGCATCATTCATAGCACTTGCGTTGTCAAGGTCGATCAACATCTGCTGTAGGCTATAGAACTTGAACATCACTTTCAACCCAGAACCATAAACAACGGAGTTAAGAACGTCGCGAGAGTGCAGTTGAGCCCGCAACACAAACAACAATGAGAATAATATTTCGGGGTATACTATATAGTATAACTGCGTTAAGTTAAGGAACCCTTCTGAACCTTAACCCCAAACCCTCAACATCCTAAACCCGAAACTCAAAACCCTGAACCCTAGACCCTTCGTCCTAAACCCCAAACCCTCAGATCCAAAAACTCTAAAGTGCCACCGCTCCTGGCAGGCACCACATATGCCTCAGAGAAGCTTAAGGTTTGTAAGGCTTTGAAGAGCTTTTTAGGGCTGCACGGCTTCAGGGCTTTGGGCTTTAACTTAAGGGATTTCGGGTTTAGGGAAAGTTTAGGGTGTAGGATGAGGGCTGCGGGCTCTGAAGTATCTCGGGCATGTGGTTCAGGGATTCAAAGACCCCAGGTGCTGATTAAGAGATCTTCCAGGGATTTGTGGCGGGGGTTTCATGCTCGGCTGTATAGAGAACCAGAAGCACGATCCGACTTTTCTTGGGGCCTCACGCGGAAAAACGATACCCCGTTGTAGACCCGATTTCGAGTATTAAGGCCCCTGTGGTAAACCCTATAAAACCCTGTAAAAACCTCGTCCACCCTTTAAACGAGGGCTACAAAGGCCCCACATAAGGAAGTATAGGTATGACGGGGCCTATTCATCTCATTACGATGCTTCGTGGTTGAAGGTTCAGAATCTAAGGTTTGAAGTTTAGGTCTACGGTTTAAGGTCTAGGGCCTAGGATTTTGGGTGCAGGGTTTAGGGTCTAGGCCTTGCGGTTTAGGGTTCGCGTTTAGTCGTTTCTGAGATTTGTGTGGCTGGGCTTTTTGTGGGAACTGGAGTTTAAGGGTTTAGGGTCAGTTTGGTTGAGCATTTAGGGATAGCATAAGCCTAAGGGCACACAGTCTGGGTTGGCTGGAGCATGTTTTGCCCTTAGAGAATTCTTGGTCTCCCGGATGACACGATCAGCTAATGCAGCAGCTGAGATGGGATGTCGATTGCGGCTTGATGTGTATGAGTGTGGCCATAGGAACCTGCAACCTTCACATCTAGCGCTGCCGCTGAGAAGTTGATGCAACCGCTTCCACACGTGCATGATATGCTTCTCAACCTTACAACCGCGAACCCAAAGACCATTCCCTGATTATCCCAACACCAGGCTCTGCAGACTCGAACCCTCAACACGGCAAATCCGGCAGAGAAAGCTTCCGTCCCTAGGCCGCCCTGCCTGATCGGACCGGTGAACACTGCTGCTGGAGCCTGCTGGGCCCAAATTTCTTTTTGGCTTGGGGTTCATGTAGGGTTTAGAGCGCAGGGTTTAGAGTTCAACTTCTTGCGAGATTTTCATGACTTTGGAGTACCGGTCGGGATCTAGAAATTAGGGCTCAGGAGTCTACACTTTCTTCCATGCTCAGCATGGTCAGCCCTCTTGCGGCTGGGTGGCGGTGGCGGTGGCGCCGTCGGAGTAGTACTTAAAGGATCATGGGACTTAGTAACTAGGGTTATAAATAAGGTAACTATACTTATAATTACTTATAACCCCAATTAGGGGACTTATAACCTACTTGCTAAGTCCCCTGATCCTCTAAGTAGCAGTGGGAGTGGGAGCAGGAGCAGAGGGGTCGTTGCCCCAGGGCTCCGGGCAGAGAGCGGAATCTAGGTTCCCCAGCTCAGTAGCCACATAATAATAAGGGTACCCGTGTTTCCTTCTATTAGGCTTTACTTATTACAGGAGGCGCCTCCTGGAAGAGCTCGGAATGATGGAGCCGCCGACTGGGCGAGGGCGGAGGTGGCACATCGTCTACTGCTTCTTCTTCTTCCACCACTACTACTACTACTGCTACTACTACTACTACTACAACTACTGCAACGAGGACAGCGCCACTATTGCAGCCTCCAAACTTCGTGAGAACAACGGCTTTGCTGCATTTCACATGCCCCCTTTGTGTCAGCGCAAGCTCAATTCCCTTTAGGGTTTAGGGTGCAGGGTTAAGGGTTTTGGGTTTAGGGTTTAGGGAGTTCGAGTTTAGGGTTCAGGTTGGAGGTTTGAGGTGTTGGGCCGTCACCACACCTTGGATCCCACCAGCTTCCATAACGATCATGGTTTCGGGCTTGGGGTTGAGGGTTTAGGGTTTAGGGGTTTAGGGTTTAGGGGTTTAGGGTTTAGGGGTTCAGGGTTTAGGAGTTTAGGTTTGGGGTTTAGGGGTTATGACAAAGTAACATGCGGCAAAAAGTCCCCTGAGTGCAGGGCGTTGGCATACACCGGCCTCAGCCAACCCAGCGTGCTGTCTCGAACCTACAGTCGCCTTTCTGCACTTGGAGGATCAGGGGACTTAGTAAGTAAGGTTACAAGTACCCTAGTTGGGGTCATAAGTAATTATAAGTATAGTTCCCTCTCTTATAACCCTAGTTACTAAGTCCCAGGTGGCAATTGAGGGACCTCTAACTATAACTATGGCGCAACTATGATACGGTGGGCTCAACAGTACTTTCTCAAAAAACTACAATCAAACTACGCATGACCTTACTTACTACGCCCCCTGAGCAAGCAGGGGCGTGGGGCTTTCTTGGGAATGTCTAGCGTCGGGGGTGAAACTGTGCCTTCGACAGCCCAAGCACTGTCTGCATACTTTGCATGCTCCAGAAACCTGAGTGTCTAAATTTTGGATTCCGTGCTTTAGTCTGACATGAGTCATGGGATCAAACAGGAACCATGCAGAGAGAGGGAGGACAGGGAGAGAGGGGCAGAGAGATAGAGACATACACATGGACGGACAGAGAGATGATTTCATTGGTTGGTGCCGTACACCCGAGCCAAAGGTCCGTTAGAAGAGTCATAAGCTGTGACGGACCCTCTCAAACAACAACTCTCTACCATAAACCCCTAAACCCTAAACCCCCCGGCAATGCTGAGATCGGAGCACAAAGCAGTTCACCGGCCGCACCGGCGCTGTGTAGCCCTGATGGCACTTCGGGAGCCGTTGGGATTCGCAACTTGGGTTTAAGGTTTAGGGGTTAGGGATAGGGGGTAAGGGACTGAATCTCTCGTCATCAGTGGAATCTCGGGCGGACTCTGAAGCATGATAGGAGAAGCACCGCACAACTGGTGAAATGCCGAACGCAGGCCGCAAAAACAAAAGCACATAACGAGTACAACCATGACAGCAGCAATAGTCCCGCGAAGGCACATGTGATTTTTGCCTGTCAGCGCCAGCAGGCTCTCTCGCGGCAAGCAAAAGGTTAGCAGCTTCTGTTAAACCCTAAACCCGTAAACCCTAAACGCAGAACCCCAAACCCTAAGCCTTAAAAAAAAACAAAAAATACTTTTACGCCAAGCCCAAAAACTACAACCCCTCAGTTTGGCGCCTTGATGTCGTTGAGATCCTTAAAATAGGCTAGGGTCGCCTGAACTTCCAAGATGTATCCATACAGTCACGACCGAAAGGGGTGGCATGGCAGCGATGTACGGGTGATGATTGAGCAATGCTTCCAGCTTTGGCGGAGGCCCCATGCTGCCGATGAACCGATTTCACTGCCATAACTCAGGGGCCTTAATCATCAGAATAGGGTTGTGGGGTATATGATACTATACTCACAATAAGGAACCCCCCCCTCCCCCAAATAGTATAGGTAATTATTAGGGCCCCTACATTACGAACCTCTGCTCTGGTTTCAAGCCTTCCGTGAAAGTTCCTGCAGTACCTAAGGTGGCACCCCGGTCAAGATCCACGTGAGTTTAGGAAAGGTAATGCAGGGGCCTTAATAACTAGAATGGTAATTATTTAGGCGTCTGTATTAGGCTTGGGGTTTGGAGTTCAGGATTCAAGGACCTTCTATAGAGGCCTGAGTATTTGAATAGGCTTCTGGGGTATGCCCTTTGCAAAGATACTTCGGTGAACTCTAAGGTATACCAGCTTCATGGCGACTTTGATACGACACACCCTAATGTAGGTGCCTTAATAATTGGAATAGGGTTGGGGGTACACTATGCTATAACTATATCTATAATAGGGAACCCCCAAAACTCTATTCTAATTATTATTAAGGCCCCTACATTAGATTTGGAAACAACCCCATCATGGGGCTCAGGGATGGCGGTCGCTATTCGGCCCAGGGGCCCCTGTACAGCTGCGACCCACAAGCCAACAGAGCTCGGACTGTTTCCAAGCTGAGACTTCTACTCAGTCTCCTCCCAGAGCCCCTGATAAACTCAAAAGAAATCTAAGTCCCATGAAGCCAAGAATCGCGAAGACAGCCCTATCTGAGCTAGGAGCGTCTAAGGTTCGGCGCTGGCATAAGTTTGCATGTGCGAGGCGTTTGGAAGCACCGAACCCTGACGTGCTACGAAGACAGCATGCTCTCCAGCACGTAGGGGAGGATGCCACCCTGCTTCCAGTAAGCGATCTCCACCTCTCGGGCAGGCTGATCGTGGTGCAAGTTGGGGGGTTCAGGACTAGTAGAAATATATATATATATATATACTATACTATACTATATATTATATTGTATTTCATTTTTATTTTAAGTACTATATTTTGTTGTATTGTATATTATATTGCTCAGAAATGATACATGAGACCCAGAATCTGGAAATCGGAACCCACGGCCTCGGTATCCAGCCGGAGCACGGCAGTAAAGCGTTGCTTCCTCCCGTCTGCCTCAGGTTACGATGCATGTCGGCTGATCGTTTTGCGATCTGAGTACCCTGATTGCAGTAGCTCAGTAGCAGCAGCACCAGTCGCAGTGGTCGTCGTGGCACCAGGAGGAATCATCATCGTCGCAGCAGCAGGTGCTGCTGCCCGCAGCAGGAGAAGCAGCAGTGATTGCAGTCGTCGCAGTCGTCGCAGTAGCAGATGGAGACGTAGAACAAGTGGTTTACAAGTGATGATGAGGAGGAGGACGACGACGACGACGAGGATGATGAATGTGATGAGGATGATGAATGTGATGCGGATGGTGAGGAGGTTGAGGATGATGAGGATGATGAGGATGCTAGGGTGATGGTGAAGATGGCGAGGATGGCGATGATGAGGATGATGAATGATGCTGGCGATGATGATGGTGATGATGATCACGGCGATGATCATCATCATCATCATGATGCTGCTGCTGCGGCTGCTGATGATGATGATGCGAGGGAGTTGGAGGAGTGCTAATAGGAGCCTAATAACACGGGCCTACAGAACCCCTCGACTCCAGCCCTATTTCCACTCCAGAAGCTGCTCGTATTCCTAGTCGGGTACCACTATACTAGCAAGCGGAAAGCTATATTAGGCAGCGGCTAGGCAGTCAGTCCGTGCATAGCAGAAACCAGAGGTTTGGCGGATTCCGGGTGTGGGNGGGGTACTCACTCTTATGCTAATAGGAGCCCAAAAAGCAGGGGCCCACAGAACCCTTGTCCCCAGCCCTATTTCCACTCCAGAAGCTGCTCATATTCCTAGTAGGGTAGCAGTAGCAACCAGTTGTGGTAGGTACATTGGAAGTTAGTCCTTCCGTATTCACTTCGTGACAAGGCTATGGGAAGGAAAAACTGGTATGACTACAAACATGTTGCATAGTACATAACCAGGACCATTGTGAAGACGACAGTGGTGATGGTGATGAAGAAGCAACAAAAAACAACAACATACCAAGAACATGCGATGATGATATGGGATACCATGATGGAGGATGGTGATGCTCATGATGCTGATGAGGATAAAGAAGAAGGCGACGATGACCGGATCATTCGGGTGACCGCCGCAGAGAGTACCGGTCACGATGTTTGATGTTAGTATATACTAGTCAATGCTAGCGTTTCTCACCCAGTCTACGACACAAGAAGCGGGGCGGAAAAGCAAAGCAGCAAACACTTCCAACTAACACCAAAATCCTACGAAACTGTGAATAGAGTCACAAGATCCCAGAGGCGAAGGCTTGACGAATGAAACCGAGCTGCTGAAACTGACTCCACCGCGACGTCCATTCCAGGTAGCAAGTCCTGCCCAGATTGTCGTGGTAGTGAGAGTTTTTTGGGGTTTCGGTGTTGGGGTTTAGGGTTTAGAAGTCACGGTTTGGATCGAGATGATCCTGGCCATGATTATTATCGGGACGGTGTCGACTGGGCTCGATTCTTCTGTCAGTCGATAGACCGGCAACTACAGATCGTTGCTGCGACTATTCGACTGCTGCTGCCGCAAGCACTATTGATACTGCGAATGTAGAGGCCTAGTCCATATTATCGCTGAGGGCTCCTTGTTGAGATTATACTATATTATAGTAACTAGAATACCCCCAAACCCTATTCTAGATATTAATCCCCCCCCGTTTCGCTGCTACGACGGCTCTCGCTGCAGCTATAGCCTCCGCTGCTACGATCTTTGCTACTGCAAGATCTGCTTCCTGTTTGATTTAGAACTTCGGGTTTTTGGTCGAGAGTATACGGTTTTTGGTCGAGAGTAGACCTCAATCCCCTCCTGGTCGACATTGTTTTCGCGTGCAAGGGCAGGCTGTGGGAGTTGAGGCTGGGAGTTTGAACCCTAAACCCTGAACCCCTAAACCCCTAAACCCTACTTTGGGAACCAGTGGAGTTCGCGTTTGAGGTGTCTTACGTCCTTCAGTGTTGACCTGGAGGCTTGGGTCTTGGGATTAAGAGTAGGGTTTCGTTCAGTTGGGGCTTGAGTTTCGCATTTTGGGTTTCGGGTTCAGCGGTAATGGTCATCAGCTTACAGGAAACGCACTACTAGTTCTTGAAGCTACTACAATAGACCCCAAGCCCTGAACCCTAAAACCCCATCCTTTAAAGAAACTATTCCCGGAGCTCGAGCCTGAAACTAAGAACTCAAGCGCAAAAAACCCTGAATCGACTCGAAAGCCCGATAAAAACCCTTAAGGGCACCCTTAAATGAATGTTTTAGCGAACCCGTAAGCCCTATAAAACCCCAAAAAGGCGCCCTTACATGAATGCTTCAAGGAACCCCTAAAGGAACCCTTTTGGGGAGCTCGGCGAGCCTCGGGCAACTGCAGCCGGAAGCGCTCCGTTCCGGTAAGTCCAAGTGCTCCAGCACCCGGGAAGACCAAGGGCAGCACGCCCATGCCTGAAAACTTCCGAGCCCCAAACCGTGAACCCTAAAACCTAAACCCTAAACCTCTAAACCCTTCTAGGTTAGGGTTTAGGGTTTAGGGCTTAAGGTTGAGGGAAGTTGAGGGTCCAGGTTTTGGTTTAAGGGTTCCTTTCTTGGCACTCAAAGTTCTGTAAGGGTCTCAGGTTTGGGTTGTTGCATGAAACTTCTGGGTTTCAGTTTAAGGGTTTAAGGGTGTTATTTGTAGTAGTAGCAGTAGTAGCAGTAGTAGCAGTAGTAGTAGTAGTAGCAGTAGTAGTAGTAGTAGCAGTAGTAGTNCATGAAACTTCTGGGTTTCAGTTTAAGGGTTTAAGGGTGTTATTTGTAGTAGTAGCAGTAGTAGCAGTAGTAGCAGTAGTAGTAGTAGTAGCAGTAGTAGTAGTAGTAGCAGTAGTAGTAGTAGTAGTAGTAGTAGTAGTAGTAATAGCAGTAGTAGTAGTAGTGTAGTAGTAGCAGCAGCAGCTGTCAGGTGGAAAGGTGCCGGTGGTAGTAGTACTACTGATGCTAGTCGTCGTCACTCTCCGGGCCCAGCGGGGGTTGTGGCTTGAGGTCTTGATTGATTGAAGTGTAGTCCTGAAGGGCCGTCGAAAGATAGCGGCATAAAAAGCAGGATAAAGGAGTGCCATGATTGGCTACGGAAACTGCATACTGAGGTCTTTAACTGTTAAACCTCACTGCAAAAACATCCTGAACCCTGTGTTTAGTCGAGGATTCCGCAGGGCTTCTACTGGGTTCTTGCCCTCTTGGCCTTGACCCATACAACTTAGGAAAAAACATGAAAGAACATACGTGCGATGGAAGTCAGGGTTCACGGGTCGCGCATGTCAGTTTGCGGGCATTCTATCTTGTCAACCCCAAGTCCCAAAGCTCTAAGAGTCCAAGCCTTATCCGGTGTAGGGTTCAAGATTTAGGGGAATGAACGGCCTGCTAGATTGGCCCGGTGGATTCGCTCGAAGGACTCGGCCAGCACGGCACGGACACCGAGGAGGGCCGTTCCCTGAAGAACGTTCCATGGTTTATGGCTTTGGGATTTAGGAGTTAGGGTTTCCGGCTTAGGGTTACGGTTTAGGGAGTTAGGGTTTTGGTTTAGGGTCTAGGGTTAAGGATTATGGCTCTTTGAGCTTTAGGAGTGAGGGCTGTGGGTGTGCAGCCTCGTGGTTTCAAAGTCTTGTCAAGGAATTGGCGTGCTTCAAGGTTTCAGGGTTGAAAGCTTGGTGGTATGGAGCAATCCCTAAACCCTAGAAGCTTCGAACCCTGGAACTCAAGATCAAAACTAAGCCCTAGTCCCTAAACCCTAAACCCTGAAAACCCTAAATCCGAGAACCCCCGAAACCCCAAATCTGGGCTTTTAAGTAACCAGGGAGAAAAAAGTGTAGACACTTTTATTTCATGAGGGTTCCTTTAAGAAAAAAAGTATTAAAGTATGGTACTCCAAAGCCCAGTCTAAGTGGAGATACCCCAATTATAACCCTACTTATAACCTTACTTACTAAGTCCCCTAAGGCCCCTCCNAAAGTATTAAAGTATGGTACTCCAAAGCCCAGTCTAAGTGGAGATACCCCAATTATAACCCTACTTATAACCTTACTTACTAAGTCCCCTAAGGCCCCTCCAAGTAGTATCTTCTCTGCTGGTACTCCAAAGCCCAGAAATTCTTCCTGGGCCTTGGCAGCCCAATCTCGCGAGGAGCCTGTGCCATACTCGGACCTCAGGCTCAGGGTTTAGGGTTTAGGGTTTAGGGTTTAGGGTTTGGGAGGTTTCCCAGAGAACCCAACACCCCTGAATTAAGGAATATACCTGAATTTATAGAGGCCCTAATATTATGCTTCAAGGTATATATTCCTTAATTAAGGAATATACCTTGATTTATAGAGGCCTCACTATTATGATTCAAGGTATATTCCTTAATTAAGGGGGTATTGGGATCTCTGGGTTTGTCTGAGCACCCGCAGATCCGAAAAGCCTTGTGGGGGAGGCTGAGGGCTTTAGGGTTTTAGGGTTTTGGGGTTTTAGGGCTTCAGGGTTTTAGGGCTTCAGGGTTTTAGTGTTTTGGGGTTTTAGGGTTTTAGGGGTTTTAGGGGTTTTAGGGTTTAGGGTTTGAGGGTTTTCGGGGTTTTAGGGGTTCTAGGGCTTTAGGGTTTTAGGGTTTAGGGTTTTGAAGACATGTGCGGTCAGAACTAAAGTATGGTTGCTCGTTCAAAGTATGGTTTTGGGCTGATACAGATCCGGGAGCCTGAATAATTCAGATCTGGCTTTGGGCTAGCATAGGGGCCTATAGGGGCCTGAACAGCTAAAGTAGGCTTTTGGGTCACACTGTCAAGCGTTTCGTGGGGAGGTTGAAACTTCAATGCTTTGGGTCAGGTTTCTTCGGTGCTGGGGAAATTTCGTGGCTTGGGCCGGCCTTGCAGCTAAGGCTTGCGGTTTAGGGTTTAGGGCTGCACCTGACAAGCATAAATGTGGTGCAAGAATTGTGAATGACCGAGCAAGAGCGAGACCTGCTGGACATCTTTGGCAACAACAGGTGGTTTACAACCGGCTCGTCTTGGCCTGGCGATTGAAAAACAGCAGCTATCGGCGATGTAGCGTGAGAAGGATCCCGGAAAAAAGACAGAGCTTGCTCAATTTTTTACAAAATGAAGGGACCCCTGATATTGAGCCCGAATGGGCCCAAATAGTCGGACACACGTAAAATCCTGTCCCCGCGCACACTCATGTGGCCAGGTACAACTCCTGCAGTGAACACCGTAGCAGCAGCACGTTCAGACTGGTCGCCCGGCAACAATGACGAGATCATAGCCGTCTTCTCGGTACCTGCAAATCATAGGAGAGATATACTAAACATGGAAACAACTCCTAAGGATAGTCCAGCAAACTCAAAACCTTGGACAAAATGATACCCGGCCTGGCTGCTGCATCGAACGGATGCAACACCTCACCGCTAGGCACCTTAGTTGGGTTAGACTGAGGTGTCAGAGTTTAAGGGGCTGATTAGGGCTCCTGACTGTGCCACAACGAGGAGAGCTCGATGACTAATGGTACTGCCGCCGTTGCGGCTGCTGCTACCACCATCAGTAGCACGACACCAGACCACTACTTTTCTTTCCACTCAGACGCAACCCAGTTCCAATCAATAATGTCCTGCACATGGACACACATGGAGATTAGAGATGCCCTTGTCCCTCGCTCCACCAAAAAAATCTACAGGGCACGTGACCTCAATGCACAGCTGGTGTATATGTCGGCAGACTGTGCAACGCCGCCAGGATCCATCACACAAAGCAGAAGACAAGGTGACGGATGCCTTCAGCCCCCCCCCCAAGACCCCTGAACCCTAAACCCCGAAACCCTAAACTCAAAACCCCGAAATCCTAAGCCCTGAACGCCAAAGCCCCAAACTACAGAACCTGAACGCCGGGGCACATGCAACGCCCAAGGGCCGGTGCGGTCCACCGCCTTGGAGCTTTCCGCGGGGAAGGCTTCTTGCTTTCCGGTTTAGGGTTTAGGGTTTAACCCTAAACCCTAAACCCTAAACCGTCTGGTTCTTAGTAGGGAATGGGTTATTGGGACTACTATAGGGGACCGTAAGGGACTACCATAGGGATCCATTCCCCCCTTCCCTACTAAGCACCAGACAGTTGAGGTGGTGGCTTTTCTATTTTTGTTTGAGCATTTTGGGGCGCCCGGGACCTTGGGGTTTAGGGTGCCCTTGTTGTACAGTTCTCGTACCCTTGTTCTAACCTTATAGACAGAAACCCTACAATAACCTTTTGGCGCCCTCATATATTATAGGGTCAGGATTTGGGTCTCAGGATTTAGCGTGCGCAGCTGTTGGGTTAGGGTTTCAAGATTTGCTTGGGCTCTACCGCCTTATACCCTGAACTTGGAGTTTAAGGCTGTGGGGTGTGGGACTTAAGTTTCGGAAGCGGGCAAAGTTTTCGAAGGATGAGGCCCTAAACCCGAATCTACGGACACCGATGCTGAGGACAGGGCTGTTAAGTCTATATTCTAGGATTGAAGGTTGAGGGCCAGAAGCCTACATGATTACCAATGTTACTCCTTATTGTTCCGTTTCATATTTGCACTGTATCATTTCCCAAAACCCTGTTCTAATAATTAAGGCCTATTATATTACCTTTCAAAACGAAGAAGGCGCCTTGTTCACGATCCGCGGGTTCGAGAAGGTGCCCCGAACCATCACCGAGGCGTTGCCTAGAGCTTGTGAGTTCCCAAATCGGGCTTGGGGTGTCGGGCTCAGGGTCTCGAACCCTAAACCAGCCCTGAACCTAAACCCTGAACCCTTGAGCCCAGGTCCTAAACGCCCTAAACCCTATCCTGACCCCAGAGCCCTGAAATGAACAAAGCCTCTAAGGTGAGGTCAGGTGTCAGGAAACTTCCTGTCTCTGTACCGGTTTCGGGGATTGAGAGCGTGCTTAAAAGGATCCTGCAACTTTGTGACTAGAGTTACGAACCCGGCAACTATACATACAAGAACTGATAACCCATCTGGCGCACTTATCCCATTCCTTTCCAAGTCCCATTCCATGGTCCTCCAAGCACAACCCCCAAACCCTAAACCCCGACCTCCAAAGCCCCTGACGAATATAATCAGAATAAAAGCTCTTGTAATACGGAACCCAAAAGAATAGCTTGTCCCGTATGTTCAGGCCCCTGTATTCACCTCCAAAGCTCCCAATGAGCTGCCAGAAGCCCTGAACCAAACCCGAAACAAACCCTCTAAACCCTAAACCCCTAAACCCCTAAACCCCAAAATCCCTAAACCTTGAAACCCCTAAACCCCTGAACCCCCTAAACCCCTAAATCCCTAAACCCTAAACCCTAAACCCGTAATCCCCGGACCCTTCCCATGCAGCAAAGACAACCCACGGCGGCCTCGTCGGGCCCCATAGGAGCCGACATCCTCCAGAAAACTTGTTTGAAAGGTTAGGGTTTAGGGTTTAGGGTTTAGGGTTTTTTTTGAAAGCCCCAGCCACGGTCTAATTTTAGGGTTTAGGGTTCAGGGTTTGGGCCTTAGGGTTTAGGGTTTAGTGTTTAGAGCCTAGCGTTTAGAGCGTAGGGCTTAGAGCCAAGTCTGATTTAGGGTGTATAAACTGTTTAAGCCTTAGTGTTGAGAGCTTGAGGCTTCCAGCTTCGGGATCCCAGAGACTCCAATATCCCTTATTTAAGGAATATACCTTAAAATATAGTAGGATCCTTAATATGATGTAAGGGGGATATTCCCTAATTCAGGGATATTGGAGTCTCTGGGATTAGAGGTTCGGCATGTTTAGGGCTTAGAAAGTGTTTAGGGCTCAGGCTAGAGGGTCTAGGGTCTAGGGTTGTGAATTTACCGCTTAAAGCTTCGGGTTTCGAGTTAAGGCTGATGTAGAGCTTAGATAATGTTTAGGGCTCAATTTGTACGGTCTAAACCCTAAACCCTGAACCTCAAATTAAAGCTTAAGGTCTAGAGGTTAAAGGCATTGGTTGCCTGGGCTTCCGGAGCTGACAGGCTTTCGGTGGGGTTTAGGATTTCGGGTTTAGAGTTTAGGGTTTACGGCTTAGGTTTTAGAGTTTAGGGTTCAGGGAGTAAGGTTTAGGGTTTAGAGTTTAGGGTTTCGGGTTTTGGGTTCAAGGCTTCTTGCGCTTGAGGGGTTGACTCTGCAGGTCCCTCCAGTTTTGTGGATTTCTGCCGTCGTCGTAGTGTCGTGGTGGCAGCAGCCGCCACAGTGGCAGCTCATGCAGGCAGATAGCTCTCGTAGTAGCAGTATGTAGCACTAGTACTGGTTCTACTAGTTGATACTCATGGTGATCGTGGTCCCCAAACCCCAAGCCCTAATCCCCTAGACCCTAAACCCTAAACCGGGTTGCAGTCAAAGTGATTGCTATGGCAGGCGTGACTATCAGACAATGCAATTTACTTTTCATACTACAAGTAGCAGTCACCAAAATCCTATTTTAGTGTATCATCTAAGTTAAATCGAACTATGTTATACTCTTTCAATATTACTTGATTACATTGCAAACAGTATTATTCTTTGGGAGAAGCCTTCGTGTAGCTACGCCTACCGGCCTTTTTCTCCACCCCAGCTGCCCGCAAGAAGTCCAAGGCCGGTCCATCCTCGGATTGGCTCAGGGTTTGGGTTGAAGATTTACTTAAAGGATGATGGGACTTAGTAACTAGAGTTATGAATAATCTAGCTGTACTTACTGTATAATTGCTTATGACCCCAATTAGGGTACTTACAGTATAACCTTACTTACTAAGTCCCCTGATCCTCCAAGTAGGGTTAGGGCTTTAGGGCTGAGCTGCCGGGCTTTAGGCTTTACGTTGAGGGTTTGGGGTTTGGGTTTAGGGTTTAGGGTTTAGGGCTTAGGGTTTGGGGTTTGGGGTTTGGGGGTCTCTTGCTTCCGGCTTTGTGGGCTTCAGGTCCAAGGCTCAAGGTTCTCTCGGGCTGGCCACTTGGCTTTTGGGCTTCTCCTGCTCGTCAGGGCAATCTTAGCCTTCTTTTGAAAGCGCTTAGCTTCTGCAGAGTAGTCTGCATGCCCAGAGCTCTGGGAGCATGTTTGAGAGTGTTGTAACATGCCTAATTACACGTCGTACGCTGTCTAACACAGTACGAGTATCATGTCCGCCAAATCGTTCCATGATGATGTCGTGCTCAAAACATCAGCGACACGAGCATTCGTGCTTCCACAGGCGTTCCCGCATACTCTGGCTCTTCCCTTCAGGCACCAGCATATGTTTCAAGAGCCGAAAAGACCCTATACTCTAAACCGTACTGCAGAGTAAAAGTGTTTTCTCTGTTGAAAGACTTACGAGGTGCTGTGGAGGCTTACGCTCGCTCCTTTGTGCTTCTACCACCACCAGTTTCCACCATAAACACACCATGCATAACAGCCCCCGGACTTGGGGCAGCTTGAGGAGTGGGCTGGTTGAATGATGAGGTTCACGGTTCTATGCACATCCGGAATGTACGATCTAGTCGAGAGTGCAGGGCGTTGTGGCCTCCCGATGCCAAGTAACCTACACCCCCTCTCAGCATTAATATAGGGGCCTTAATAATCAGAATAGGGTTTAGGGGCATAATTCGAACAAGGAACCCCCAAAAATAGTATAGGTAATTAGGAAAGGCCCCTATAGTAAGCCTGGCACCAGCACTGCGAACCAGCTTCACGGATCGCACCGTTGAAGCAGATGTGATCTGGCCAGGCGCTATGAGGGAGCTTCCGAAAATAGGGGACCCAAATATAGCACCCTAAATCGTAGGATCCTTATTATAAGGACCCCAAAATAAGGTACCCCCTATTTCTCGGAAACTCCCATGAGGTGGTTGAGGCCGGATTGATCCTATCGTTCTGTGCAATGCCGTTGCTTTTTGCATTCATCTCTGTTTCTCACTCCTACTGCAGTTCCCGTTGTGACTGGCTAAAGTTTAGCGTGGTGACTATGATCGAGGTTGTGGTGATCATCAGTATGCTCCTGATGAAGGCGATCATGAGCATGGTGGTGACGACGCTGATGATGATTCTGCTGGTGGCGGCGGAAGAGAGGAGAAGGCGGTGACAACGATGAAGAGGAGAATGATAATGATCAAGCAGACGATTCGATCTGTGCATGTTTGATGGAAACGGATTGGTTGAAGGGCCGCAGCTAGTTTCATATTCTCATCTGGTGGGGTCAAATTATTGCACTGAATCGAAGCTAGGAGAGCATACAGGAATCCCTAAACCCTAAACCCTAAACCCAATCCCCTAAACAGACATGAGGCTACAAACTCCTAGCTTCTATCTGATGGGTGACAGCCTCGGACTGGCTTTAGGCTCCGAGGTTGGAGGTGGAGTCTAATATTATAGCTATTTTGATCGGATAGTAATGCTGATACAGTAGTCATCGTATTATTAATTAGAGCTTCTGTGCTGGGAGGGTTGAGGAGTAAGAGCTCGAGGCTTGGAACAAGCCCGCCTTGGCATCGATTCGGGTGTAGGGTTTGTTTGAGGCGGGGCCTAAACAGCTAATGCCCTAAGCCCTAAACCGTTTTTGTAACCCTAAACTTTAAACCTAGTAACCTAGTATAGGAGCCCTAAACCCTTATAGTAACCCTAAACCCTTATAGTAACCCTAAACCTAGTATAGGAGCCCTAAACCCTGAACCCCATGTGGCAGCCCTCAGGGCCTGTCGTCACCGAGTCGCCCAGTAACATGAGGCAGTAAGCATCCCGGATGAGGCCTGACAACAGGGGGGATACGGGCTGATAAACTAGAGACATTAGAGAAACTGTTTGGTAGGATAGTTGTTGCAAAGATGCAACGATGGGACGACAATGATAATGCTCGCACTCATACTCAAACTCAAAAGTCTATTGGAGCGGAACATGACCACGTTGCATCCAGGTGCAATCGTTGTGCAATCGTTGTGGTGAATTCTCTCGCTGTATCTTCGTGTACACCGGCATGCACAAGTTCACGTTATATGAAGATATATGTGCATCCATGTTGCTACCACTCGTACTGTCACATGTTTCTTTCTCGTCTCAGTGAAACAGTAAAAAAAAAAGATGTTCCTGAATCCTCTCTGACTAGAAGAAAAAAGATCAGTGCCTCCATGCCCTACGGCAGCACGCCCTCATATATAAGCCAACCCTAAACCCTTAAACCAGGGCCCCCGACCAGCAAGGAGAAGCCCCGAACAGAAACAAAGAAAAAAAAAAACTACGCCCCGAACCCGAAGCCCGATATCCGAAAGCCGCAGCCATGGTTCACTTTAGGTTTTTTTTAGGCTTTTAGGGAATAGAGCTAAGGGTTTAGAGGTCTGGGAACATCTATGGTATGTCGGGGGCTAGGTGTTGACGGTTTATGTTTACAGCAGCAACATGCACTTGCAATGATGTTGATAGCAGCATTCCCACCCAAGACTCCGTGCACAAACCATCTTGAATCACGGTTTTGGCTGTACGGCTTTTGCTTTCAGCTCCTGTTTCCTTACGGTTTAGGGTTTAGGGTTTCGGGGCTGCTAGCTTGTTCTTCAACCTCTAAATTATCAGCTTTTCCCAGAGGCGCCGACTGCGAACTAAATCGAACCGCAGCTCTTTCATTGCAAAAACTACGATCGAAAAGGAACAATGTGGCAACTGGTTGAGGCTTGGATGTTTCGTTGGTGGCCGGCCACCAGCACTGACCGAGCAGGAGCGGCATAATGTAGGGGCTTCAATAATTAGAACAGGGTTTTGGGCTCCTTATTAGTATACTGACAATAAGGAACTCTAAGGAATAGTATTGGAAAGATTTTGGGTTTGTCTAGAATAATCAGAAAATGTATGGGAGTTTCCGAAAAATCGGGGTACCTTATTTTGGGGTCCTCATAATAAGGATCCTACTATTTGGCGAACCATATTAGGGTCCCCTATTTTCGGAAATTCCCATATGGTTACAGTGTATACCCTAAACCCTAAACTAAACCCCTAAACCCTAAAACCCCTAAAACCCCTAAACCCTAAAAGCCCCAAAACACCTAAACCCTAAAACCCCTAAAACCCCTAAACCCTTTGTCTATAATAACCAGAAAATATAGTATCAGCCGGACCTGGGGGACGTTGAAAGAAGGGCGGCGAGGCGATGAATGTGTTCCTCTCGGAGCGGGAGGAGGTCGCTATGGGAGTTTCCGAAAACAGGGAACCCTAATATAGTACCCTAAGTAATAGGATCCCTATTATAAGGACCCCAAAAGAAGGTACCCTTAATTTTCGGAAACTCCGCTATGAAGGTTGACTCGACAAAAATGTGTCATGTGCGGCCGGCTTCTTTCAGGTACATTGCTCCTAAGTAGCAAAACAGGAACAAACTTCTGAGGCTCCCACATTACGTGCTTTTGTTGTGATCTTCCTCTCGGGGCCGTGATCACTTGACTGGTGGAACGTGTAGCGATAACAAATGTACCAGTTTGAAAAGTCCCTTGGAGTTTAAAAATAGTTCCTAAGAACACTAAAGTACAAATCTTGGCTTCTCAGCGCCCTCAGTCGTCAAAGGCTCAACTCGTCTCTGAAAGCAAGGCACAGCCCTAAACCCTACCTCTGGATCCCAAAACCCTAGTGTTTCATAGGCTAAACCCCTTTACCACTGGGGTCAGAACCTGCTCTGTTGTAGGGTTTGGGGCCACACGTACACCCCCAAAACGCAGATGACATGGAGATCAAGGAGGCCCGAGCCTATCATCTCTGGCTTAGGGCACCTTCTTGCCCTTGATAAGCAATGAGATCGGGCTTACAGAGGTTTAAGGGTTGAGGGGTTTTGGGTTTAGGGTTTAGGAGGTTTAAGGGCTGAGGGGTTCAGGGTTTAGGGTTTAGGAGGTTTAAGGGTTGAGGGGTTTAGGGTTTAGGGGTTTAGGGCTCAGCACTGACTAGCACCCCAGGACATTTTGGGCGATCAGGGCGGCTTCAGCACCGAAACAACCGTTGTGTCGCTCGTGCCTGGGTTTACTTGGAGGGGCAGGGGACTTAGTAAGTCGTTTATAAGTAGGGTTATAATTGGGGTAACTCCATTTAGGGTACGTATAACTCTACTTAAAACCTACAAACTAAGTCCCCTGCCCCTCCAAGTAGGGTTTAGGGTTTAAGGTTTAGAGCTCTACGTGCAGATGCTACGCAACAGCCGTCTGCCCCGGTCCACCTCGAATCTCTCAGAAGACAAACCCAAAATCCCAGACAAGGTGCTTGGGGTCCCAGGGATAGGTCACCTGGGCACAGGTCCCAACCCTATCACGAGACTGTGTATCCTATGGAGGTTTGAGGGATGCTTAGGGCTTTAGAATCATACAACCAAGCCCAAACTCAGTCGGTGGGGGTTTTAAAGCTGTTGAAAAATATTAGTAAATAAGACCCTCTTAAGCCCAATAAGGGAAAATATGAAATGTCCCAAAGCCCTACCTAGCAGTGTTCTGGGTTCTTGAAGCACTGGGCCCGGGATGAAACGTTGGGCTTTCGAGACAGGGCCTAAGGCCTAAACCAGGGTTTAGGGTTTAGGGTTTAGGGGTCTTTCTTCGGTTTCGGGCATCAGATACGACCCTTGATGGTTAGAGTAGGGCGCGGGGGTATAATGTAGTAGTATAGGGGCCTTAATAATTAGAATAGGGTTTGGGGCCCATGATACTATAACTATTATAAGGAACCCCCAAAATAGTATAGGTGATTATTAAGGCCCCTATATTATCTTATACAGCAGCTATGGAAGGCACGGTGGGTGCATGAGACAAGGATGTCGGCCACAGGGGATGCTTAGGGTTTGGGGTTTAAAGTTTAGGGTTTGGGTTTGGGGTTTGGGGTTTAGGTTTAAGGCTTAGGGTTTGGGGTTTTTGCCCGGCAGGAAGGGCAATTTCCTCATAGCTGCCTGTTCTAAACCGCAGTATTTAGATTAGAAGCTTGCTTACAAAAAACACTGGTCTTGGTAGCTATTCAGGCTTCTATATAAGACCCGCAATGGGTCCAAGGTCCAGGGTCTGCAGTTCACGGTTTCGGGCTCTAAGCACGGACTCCACTTGGAGGGGCAGGGGACTTCGTAAGTAGGTTATAAGTAGAGTTATAATTGGGGTAACTCCATTTAGGGTGCTTATAGCTCTACTTATAACCTACAAACTAAGTCCCCTGCCCCTCCAAGCAGTCTTGCGGCTTGGGAGGTTCAGGGTCCAGGATTTAAGGGCACCGTAAACCCAAAATTGACGGAAGATCGATCCTGCACAAACCGTTCAGAGGCACGCACACACACACACACACGCATGCAATTTCCGTACAGGGCCCTCAGAACACCCCCTAAACCCTAAACCCTGAGCCTGCAAACCCACAAACTCCCCTCTCCCCCACAAAGCTTAGAAGAGCGACACTGCCAACTGTGCCTTCCAGAGCACTCCACGTGCTGGAAGCCTGTTCACAACTGCGGCTTCACTTGTTAGGGTTTAGGGTTTAGGGTTTAGGGTTTAGGGTTTCTTCAGTTGCGGGGTTACCGAAAGAGGTGATGAAAAACGGTGCTGACCGCGTAAGGCATGTGGCTGGAAGGTTTGTAGGTGTGTAGAAAGTTCTATCGTGCCACAGACTGACTCCAACTTGCCAACATGTCAGTGGCCTCCGCCCGAAGCCTAAGCCTGCATCCAAGAACCTATACTCTACCCCCAGAAGACCCTGAATCCTGCAAAGCGCCTTGAAACCCCAAAACCACAACCCCCGCATATAACCCTACCCCAAACCCTAAAACCGCATGCTCTGAAGATGCCTCCTGCGCGTACTCGGACTCGAAGAACTCCGGGCGCACAAACTCAAACACCGCCGCTGCGACCTCCTTTCGGAATACTACGAATCGGAAGTAGAGATTACGGTTTTGGGTTTTGGGCTCCGTGTTTCGGGTCTGTAGGGCTTAAATAGATAAATTCTTGAGGGCTTAGGGGTTCCGGGTCTTGGGGTTTGGGGTGTATATTTTTTCGTAATGGTGCGGAATCACAGTAGTAGCAATGCCACAGAAACGGCAGCAACCGTTTAAACACAACTACCTTAACCTACCAAAACCTACAAAAAAGTAGGGTCCCTATAAATTCCATATCAGGGTTTATAATAAGAACCTACAAAAAAGTAGGGTTTGGTAGGTTAAGGTATGCTGAAAGTTCGATGCAGTGATTTAGGGCTTCGGCCTGCAGTGTAAGGAGACCACTAGGCAGCTCGGGGTTTGAAGCTTAGAGGGTTGTACTTGGAGGGGCCGGGGACTTAGTAAGTTGGTTATAAGTAGAGTTTTAAGTACCCTAAATGGAGTTACCCCAATTACGACCCTACTTATAACCTACTTACTAAGTCTCCTGCCCCTCCGAGTAGGGGATGCTGGGTTTGTGGGGATTTGAGGGTTTGCGGCGAGACTCAACAGTTGAGGCGTGCAGGCTTTTAGGATTTATATGGGAGTTTCCGAAAATTAGGCGGTACCTTATTTTGGGGTCCTTATAATAATACAGGATCTTATTATTTAGTGTGCTATTACCATTTGGTGTATCAATCTTCAAGTTCTGGGATTGGGGTCAAGGATGCGGGGTTTGCGTTTAGGGTGATTGCCGGTTGGCACGAAGGCTTGGTGCTTTCAGGGCGTCGGGTGCAAGGTTTTGGGTTTGAGGTGTAAGGGTTGAGCGCTTGCTCCTCGAGGGCTTCTTGACATTTATGGGTTCTCAGAACAGCCCTTCCTAAACATCCGCGAATCTCAATTTTGCGGTGGATGCTGGACTACAACATTTCGCCAAACCCTAAACCCTCTGCCGACGCCCAAAACTCTAAACCCTCTACCCGAAATCCCTGCAACCCAAATCCTCAAAGCCTACATTCTAAAATCTGAATATTCAAGCCTAGACCCTGTACTTCAAGACTCGAACACCCTCTTCGAACCTCGGGCGTCGGCCAGACGTCGCTCAGGAAGACCTGCACCGGTGCTCAGGTTTTGAGCACTCGGGCTCACAGCTTTAAGCTTCAATTGAAAATATGTCAGGCTTCAGGTTTTTTTTTGAACTCCGCTGTCTATCTCGAATTTAGAGCTCAGCTTAGTTAAAGGGCTCAGGGTGCACACAAAGTCCTACTGGCAGCAAGATTCCTAGAAAGCGATCCTTGAGCCAAGAGCTTCTGTGCCATCTCTTAGGGTTTAGGGTTTAGGGTTTAGGGTTTAGGGCTTAGGGCTTAGGGTTTAGGGTTTAGGGTTTAGGGCTTAGGGGTTAGGGTTTAGGGTTTAGGGTTTAGGGCATCTGCTCCAAAATCGAAATTTAAAAACGCCACTTTAGCTGCCTAAAGGGTCGGAGACTGGGGGTTGGGATGAATACTTCCATGCCTGCATGCCTACCCACCTACATACATGCATCCTCCACCCACGCATGCATACATACGTAAGCACATATACCAGTACATATATCTATCTATGTATGTATCCACATGTGTAAGTAGGTAGGTATGCATGTATGGATGTATATATGTATGCATGCATGTATGTATGAAGGTAGGTAGGTATGTGTGTCCATATATATATATATATACATATATATGTATGTACAAATATGCATATATACATATATGCATGTATACCTTTATGCATATATACATATCCGTCGACCCCCATGCGGGCGGCGTCAGTGAAATACACATATATGCGTATATGCATATATACATGTATACAGATATGTCCATATGGGAGCTTCCGAAAATACGGGACCCTAATGTCGTACCCTAAATAGTAGGAACCGTATTACCAGGACCCAAAATGAGGTACTCCTAACTTTCGGAAACTCCCATACATACATATGATACACACACACACTCTCTCTCTCTCTCACTCTCTACTGTGACTTATTACGAGAAGAACCTGAGGAGAATGCGAGCTGCCTGATTGTTTGCCGGGCCTCTGCTTTCTAGGGTTTAGGGTCTATAATGGCTTAGGGGGATTAGGGTTTACGGTCTAGGATTTAGAGTTAAGGTATTACGGTTTAGAGTTTAAGGTTTAGGACTTAGGATGTAAGGCCGTTTAGCAAGGCACCCCGGTATCTGGAGCCCCAAGCCCCATTTAGGGTCGCACATACACCCAAGATAGCGGGATCCTTGTTGCTAGGAAGCCTAAACTACTAAACTAAACTAACAGCATTAAACCCCTGGATGCCGGGGGAAGCTTCAAGTGTGCCTACCCCGATCGAGCTGCTGGGCATTTCGAAGGCCTCGCGACCGTCTGGGTCAAGGCCAAGTGCCTGGAAAGCGCTAGGGGTCGAGGTTCGGCATAACTCTGCGGGCACCACTTCTGGACTTAAAGGTTTACGATATATATATATATATGTTACCATATACGGTATGTACGATACAAAACGAGGGTCGGTAGTTCATGGGGGGGGTTACCATATATATATATATATAGGGTAGAGGGCTGCAAGGTTTTTTTGCGGCGCCAGCAAGTTACATATTTTGAGTTGGAGGGTTTGGGCTTAAGTGTTGGTAGGCTTGAGGGTTTAGGGGCTTAGGGCTTACGGCTCAGGGGTGCACGGTTTGGGCATAAAGGAACCAAAGTCGGCAACCGTCATAGGGCTCCCACATCTGTGGGTGTGTGTACCTGCTCAAGGGAAATCGGGATATGGGTTTCGATGTCGGGGTTATGGCGGGGGGGTTGAAGCTTCTGTGAAAAATGTCAGCACGAAGGATTCAGGCCTCCAGGCTATTAGAGAGCTTGGGAGAGTCTTGGCCTGAAGGGATAGACCTTGCACCGTTCTATGGGCTTGAGGGATCGGGATATTAAGGTTTGGAGTGAGTGCTCGGGGTTAAGACTTTTGGCTTGAGCCTCGGTTTCGAAGTCGATGTCCACACGCCCTGCCAACGCTGCCTCAGCTCGGAAGAAGCACTCTGGCTATCTCAGATGACGAACAGAGCACTGCTTGCAATCTCCTCATGATCATTAACATCACTGCCAGCATAACGATCACCATTATCACCAGCATCATCGCCATCCTCATCTTCGTCATCCTTAGAATGCCTCAGTGACTGGTGTGCCCGTCCTTGCTGCTTCAGCTTCACAGTTCCAATTAGAAGTATATATGACTAATGCTAATCTGTTCTGGCTACTCCTGATTTCAAGCCGGTCCTGCTACTTTACCATCGAAAGCATCATCAACACCAAGCTTACTGCCCGTTACTGTCATCACATTCCACGTCAACATCATCAACAACGTCGTCAACAGCAGCGTTTTAGCCATCCGCATCCTCATCATCATCGTCATCAGCAGAACAAGGGAAAGCACCAGCAGCTGCAGCGAAGGAAGCAGCCACCACCACCAGGAAATGTGCCTATGAGCTTCTCCCGCTGCCACAACTACGCAACATTGATTGCAAGAATCGCTTCGTGCCGAGATTGGCGCAGCTACCCGTTTCTGCCAAGAGAACTGATCTGCAAACCCCAACGGGTAAAACCGAGCAGTATAACAGTTTCAAACATCTGTCATTAGTTACCCGGAAGACTTGAGTTAGGTTTCAAGCCAGGCAGTGCGCCCCTAACCCCAAACCCCCAAATCACTGACCCTGAACCCTTTTGCAGCAGTTCGGCGGCCACCACCAGAGGTGGCGAGGCGAGGTAGTTAGCCTTCACCGAGAGATGGACGCGTCCTCACGGCCAAGCACTTTGCTGTTTTAGGGTTTGCGGCAAAAAAGGGAGTGGCCTGCAACGGTGATAACACGGACGGCAAAGAATAAAGGGGGATGCAAACTATACCAATAGTCAATAGTGATGATAGGAAGAGTCAGCTACAGGCATTGCAAGAATGAGAGTGATCATAACAAAGTGTAGCAGCGAGAGCAGTCACACGATGTTCATGGAATGATAACAACAATCAAACGGTCTAACATATGACGATAGCAACAGTCCAGGCAACCAATTGAAATATGTGCAGTTCTACGATCCACTCATCCCGGCTCTCTGTGTCTCCATTTACGATTGCATTGATTGCTTCGTCCTTGGTGTCAATTTCCACACAGACAAGCATCAGCAGAGATAAATTAGGGGGCATTTGGACCAGCGAAGTTGGCCCAATCAGACAGGACTCGGGAAGGACCACATGCAGCGCGCATGCGAGTTTCCATTGACCCCAAAAGCTCCGACGTCCGCAAACTACCACAAAGGACTCAATTCCGGAAACTATCCGGGATGTATCCGGGTGAAGACCTTGCAAAACGCCATGAATCCATGAAACTCGAGAAACGGAACACACACCAGCACTGGACTGGCCGCCTACTTCTGAATTTCAACCCTAAGCCATAGATAGACCCCTTGAGCCTGAACCAGCCAACCTGAGAGCAGATAGGGTTTAGGGTTTAGAGTTTAGGGTTTAGGGTTTAGGGTTTAGGGTGCAGACGCAACCTCACCGTATTTCTGGGCATTGAGCCCCGAAACCTAAACCTCCAAAACCCTAAACCCAAAAACCCCTCGACCCCCCAAAACTCTTAAGCCCCTAAAGCCAGAAAACCCCCGAAACCCCAACTTCGGCGTCGAAGGCCTTCGAAGTTCCGGTTCCCCGACAGCACCGCGGCTGTGATGAGGCCCTGGTCGGCGGCGGCCTTTTGGGAGGAGTTTTTCGTGTTCGTGGTTTAGGGTTGAGGGTTCAAGGTTTAGGGTCTCGGTTTAGGGTTGAGGGTTTTGGGTTTAGGATCAGGATTTGGGGTTTAGGAGTTTCTGGTTTAGGGTCTCCAGTATGGAGAATCCGACCTACACTTAAACCAGACAGAACACTTAAACAAACAAAACACATACTCCCCCTCTCCGACAAAGGAAGACTGCTCAGAAAGCATCCGAAAGCCCAAAGCCAAGGGAGTACAAAAGTAGTAGTAGTAGTAGTAGTAGTAGTAGTAGTAGTAGCAGCAGCAGTAGTAGTAGTTGTTGTTGTTGTAGTTGTTGTTGTAGCAGTAATAGCATCAGCAGTAGCAGTACTAAGAGCAGGCGCAGGAGGAGGAGGAGGAGGAAGAGGAGTGACAGTAGTAGTCGGCAATAGTAATCATCATCAGGACCATCACCACAGTCATCATTGTCATGAACAAGATTGGAACCATCATCAAAGCACCAACCATTACTAGTGACACGATGACAAGAAACAGGAGAACCACCAAATTGTTCTCATTACCATGGTTCTTAGTTTTGCTAGTTTCGTTAACATTGCCAGTATTATGAAAGTTACTACAACTACTGGTATCCTATTTGTGTAACTACTTTCACCAATACTGCTACTGGTACCATTAGAGATGGTAACTTGGTAAACCCTAAAGAACCTGCATTGCGGGGTCGACGTCGCCAGAGTTGCCCATGCCTCGGTTTGCCATTGAAAAACTGCGTTGGCCAAGCTCCAGTCAAAACCAGCATCGTCACCTACTTTAGGGGTCTATGGTTTAGGATTTAGGGTCTTATTCTCCCTATCGTCGTGACATTAGCATCATAACCAAAACTGTCATCTTCATCGTCGTCAACACAAGCCTCCACTGTTTGCTGACCAACTTTCTCGGAGTCCTCTCCGCCTCCGAAATGAAACCCTTTTCTTCAAACCTGAACATCCGAAAGTTATATTATAGTTATATTATGGTCATATTATGGTTATAGTATAATATCCAAAAACCCTGCTTCAAGCCTCACAGAGCTTCGCATGCGACAGCCCGTGCGCTCAACATGTTGTTTCGGCACAAAAGGACTGAGGGTTTCAGGCTTCAGTGTATATGGCTCACGCCTTAGGGTTTGATATAGGGGTCTTAACTGTCTTAACGACGAGACTAGGGTTTGGGATACAATATAACTGTATTAGAAACATAATATAACTGTAGTATAACTTTAGTATACAGGAGTTTGATATATAAACTACTATACCACTAGGGCATCAGGGACGGTGTCACCAGCGGGCCCTGCCGCCTAGGCGCATGTTGTGCAACCGTAGCCCACGGTGTGGAAGCCTAGAGCCTCCAGCGGACCTGAGAGCCCCGCAGCCTGCAAAGCAGCGACATCTGTTGGCGGTTCAGGGGGTTAAGAGGTTTTTTTTTAAACCCCTTTTCCACCCTATGCTCCAGGCATCTGACAGAATCCGCTAGCGGAAAGGGAGCTGGCCAAATTCGGGCCATCATGATGCAACAACTAAAGCTCGGGTTCACTTGTCACCCTGGACGTCTTCTTCATTGTTCCACCCTTCGGTTGCCAATGCTCGCAACATCACAACGCTTCACCATCCCCTTCAGGACTCTCGTTCGTTCCCCCTTGCGCGCGGTGAAGCTCAACATTCGCCTTCTCCTCAGTATCCAGTAGTGGTACCCCCCAAGGAACCGTGTCCATCTCCTCCTGCGAGATCACTGCCGGCAGTGTCACTGCTATTGCATCCCCTGCATCCATAGGGCCTTCACACTCCTTGTCGATCGAGTCGTCCCGCATCTTCACATGATACTTGAGCTCGTCCCAGATGGAGTCCAGGCCATGCTTTCTCCACTGCCGAAACAGTCTCAACCATCCTGGTCCATGTCGCTCAAGCACCAGGGATGATGAGTCCGTTCCTTCTTTCCACCTGCCATACGCTGACTCAAAGTGACCAAAGCCCCGGTCCAGGCTCTGCTCCTTCTTGAGTGTAGGTGGTCCATGTGCTTCTCCACGTAGGTCTTGCAAATCCGGTCCCTGGGTGGTTGCGAACTGCGCTTGCATCATCAGCAGTACATCTCTGCCGAACCTGTTGTAGACGTCTTGATCCGACAGCCCCCCATTTTCCCACTGACCATAAGCCTCCTGGTACATGTTGAAGTCAGTCTCCCCCATTGTCTCATGGTCCACCAGCTCAGAGTGAATCGCATTGTCTGTCTGTCCCACCTCAGCACCCGGAGCCGTGGCTCGGGTGGTCGGCAAGTCCGCATCATCCGGACAGTCCTCCATTCTCGCGACCATGCGGAGGTTAAGCTCCCCATCCTCCGGGATGTCGAAGGTGTGGACATGGGCGACTCTGGGCACATCTGTGGATCCCGAAGCTACCTCCATGGAGAAACGACATACTCGGCGAGTGCGTTTTCGAGGCGGCTCCGGTGGCTTCTGCATTTCGTCATGAACCGCCCAATCTTCCCAGTCTTGTAGCAGCGCGGCCTGGTGAGTATGCCAGGCAAGTTCTGCTTGAGCCAGATGGCACTCTTCTTCCCGGCATCGCTGAGCTTCTTCTGCCTCCATTTGCAGTTGTCTTTCCTCACGTTCTCGCCTTGCTTCCTCCTCATCCTCAAGGAGCTGGTCAAGATCCCTGTCCGTCGGGGGGGGTGGTCCTTGACTCTCGACATGGATAACTCGGACCATGATCTCCATTCCCGGGATGTGTTCGGAGAGAGCCTTGCCCCAACGTTCGACCCACAGACTGTCCTCCGTAATCTTTCCCTGAACCTTTGTGTCGTCCATGGCCGCCAGTAGAGCAAGTAGCTGTCCACCGGTGGACGGCTGCAATTAGCCTGCTCCTGAGTGCAGCGACCGAAGCATGCCTGAGGCTCTTGCACTGCCCTGCCAGTTCCTTCTGCAGCTTAAGCATCAGGGCCGACCACTGGTCGATCGGAGGTTGCCGTGCTGCTAGTTGCTGGGTGGTCTGTACGAGCGAGCCCAGATCACCCTCTTCTTCGAACGCATTCAGCTCCACCTCTGCCAGGGACCCTGGATGGCTCAGTTCAGCAATCTCCGCCATGAGCATACGCAGCAGCGAGACAAAACCCAAGGTCATCCAAACTTGTTGCTGCGTCGACATAGCCCGCAGCACCGCCACGATTTGGGTTTCACGGCTTGGCCCCAGTAGGTTGTGACCGTCATCATGGAACCCAAGGAGGTGCCTCCACATGTCAACCGCATCGTTCAAGTCGGCGACGTGTAGGGCGGAGGAAGGTCTGGCATTGGAACTGCCCGCCCTTGCTGTCAGCTCATCGTATCGGCTTCGGCTTCTGGCTTCCTCAAGCCTCGCCGTCGGGCGAGGCACCAATCGTCGGACCTCACTCGTGATGTGTGGGCGGTCGAGGTGAGGGGGCGGACGCCTGTCCTCCCGTGAGGATCTTGTCCGCGGTCTTGCATGTGAGCGTTCGGCCCTCCATCTCCAGGGAAGCGTCGCCTCGAATCGCGTCGATCACCCCCTGCTCCAGACATATCCATGAGGCTCATGTCATCCCCTCCGCCTCTTCTGTTGGCATGTCGGCGCCCCGGAGTTGTTCTGGTTGGCGAGCGGCTTCGCTCGGGGTCCAAGGCGGAGGATGAGGAGGCCCCATGCTCAACCCTTGTAGCATGCACAAAGTCCTGCCACGTGGCCTCCTCAACTCTGTTTGCCCAGTCCAGATCGTCCTCATCATGGAGCTCGTCAGGGTACAGGTGGTGCTGGTACGTCCGCCCAAACTCATTGCGCAGCGGTTGGAGGTAGTGCTTGGACCAGGCAAAGTACCCTGGGACATTCCTGTAGGCCAGTCTGCGTATCACCTGGACCAATGCATCCTCACGGCCGTGCCCCAGTCGTTGAAGTTGATGAAGTTGGCCGAGGGCCGATCTCCTCCATCCGCACGACCGGAAGTCGTGACCTTGTTGTGGCCCGGCTGTAGGTTCTGTCAGAGGAGGATGAGCGCCGGAGGGTGTGAAGGGATAACGTGGCTTACATGCTCAGCGAAATTCGACTGGTACTGTCTGAGACCTTCTACCACCGAACGGATCCAGGCCTCCGCTTCGGGGTGTAGTGGTTTGTCCTCACTGTCATCTTCGTCCTGGTCCGCTACCAGAAGATACCACATTCTGTGGAGGCAAATCTCCTGAGAGCCCGGAACGGCGGGCTTCCACGTTCAAGGCCTGCGTTGAGGGCCCTGTCCAGTCCTGAGGCCATGTTACGGCCCAGATCTCGCTCAAAGAGGGACTCCTCAAGTTCGGTCATCCTATCCACCTTCCAGTCATGCAAAGCCCGCCGCAGGTCATGCACACGTGTCTGCATCAGGAGTGTGACGTCCCCTTCGCTGTCGCCTGCAGGATGATCCAAGAGGTTGTATGCACTCACGATGCGGCGAACCGTGTAGCCGAGGGGGTTCTGGGTCTTGTGCTCCCGCCGATCACGTTGTACATCCGGAGAATCGTTGCGATGAGCAGGTGCACCAAAGGTTTTGGCCAGCTGTCCGGAGCATTGCGACGGTGGAGAGAGGCAAAGGGGATAGTTGGGGCAACCCAGAGGTTCGATCACTCGTCGATCTTGTAACTCACGCCAGTGGTCGACGTTTGTTCGGCAAGCCATGTAGCCGGGCTGGTCCTGGGGCGTGTGCTTTCGCCAATCTTGACGTTCATCCGGGGAATCGTCGCCATGAGCTCGTAGGATCTGGGTTTCGTGCGTCTGCCAGTCTCGAGGTTTATCCATGGGTCCATGGCAACGAGCCTGCGGAGAATCGTTGTGAAGAGCACGCGGTGCACCAAAGGTTTCGTCCAGCCGTTCGGAGCATGGGGATGACGGAGAGAGGCCGAGGTTATAGTTGGGGCAACCACAGGGTTCAATCGTTTGTGGATCATGTAGCTCACTCCGGAGGTCAATGATGAGCTCGTAGGTCCTGGGTCTCGTGTGTCCACCAAACTCGAGGTTCATCCAGGGGACCAATGCCGCGAACCTGTGGGGAAGCATTGCGAAGAGCACGTGGTACACCAAGGGTCTTGTTCGGCTGTTCGGAGTATGGCGAAGGTGGGGAGAGGCCGAAGGCGCAGTAGAGGCAACCATGGGGTCCAATCACTTGTCGGTCATGTAGTTCACTCTGGAGGTCGATGATTGCGCGGCTAATCGTGTGGTCGGGGTGGTCCTGGGACTCGTGCTTCCGCCGAACTGGATGTTCATCCGGAGAATCGACGCCTTGAGCACGCAGGTCTTTGGTCTCATGTATCCGCCAATCTCGAGGTTCGTCTAGGGGATCGATGCAATGAACCTGTAGATCACAAGAGCCGCCGTCTGCGTGTTCAAAGAACGGTAGAGACAGGCAGCATGCTGTTGGGGTGCACGCACCTGCGTCCGTGGTGTACCTCAGGTCATCTTCACGGGGTGGTTCATGGCATAATTTTTTTTCTCCTAGGTCGCTGAACGGTCCCTGTCTACCCTGTCGGGGCAGCAAACCCTTACAAGCTGCTGAGGACGATTCAGATCCTCGAGTCGCTCGACACCTGCCAGCCCATACACGCGGCCGATGGTGCGCGCGTTCGTAGCCGCCGTGATCGAGGCCAAGGCAGCAGGGGGGGCCTGCGTGGCGCCCACGACAGGGCAAGCCACGTGGGTGCCGTGGGCCACCCTCGCCGCCCAATCCATGATGGCATCTTTGTTCGTGGTGTCGGTGCCAATGACCTTGGAAGTCCAGGAGACTGGGCTTCTGACTCGCGAGGAACGAGGAGTAGACCTCAGCCTCGTTGGCCTTCAGCTTCGTCCGAAGGGTCCCTTTGTGCTCCGTGCACTGATTGGTCCACGTGACCTCAGCCGGGTCCAGACTCTTGAGGCCCTCGGTGGCAAAGATGGGGTTCCTCGGCGCGAACACACGGGCCGCCTCTTTCAGGTCGATTAGTTCCTCCATGCAGGAGTCCTTGGAGTGGTCTTCGATGAGCAGGAGGTTGTGCCCGAACGGTGGGCGGGCGGTCGTTGCTATGTGAGTTACAACCACTTTTTAGGTGGGGCCACGGGGTTCCACGAGCATGACCAGGCGAAAGTCGGCGTCACCATCGGTCACTTGGACAAAACGTGCCACCGGAAGAAAGAATCCGATGTCGTTCCGCCGGCCAATGCGCAGGCTTTGCGGAACTACGCGACCGATTTGCACACGGCCGGCCACGCAGGCCCAGCCCTGTTCCGGGCAGCATTGAAGAGTGGCGCGCACCCGTCCAAATGTATTATCTGCGTGCCAGTGCTAGGGAACCGCATCGGCGGCGGCTTCTCGAACTACGATAGGCAGCGCAGTAAAGAAGTGCTGATCCCCGAAGGCAAGGCCTTTGTCTCCTACCTCATCGAGACGTTGAAGGTGTGCAGACAATATAAGGCCGAGATCCGCGCGGGGTGGCTGGGCCACTCCAAGGCGAGGGCGTGGCGCTCGTGCAAGGACGCGTTCCGCCAAACCCTGCGAGCAGGGTGATGCGGTCGTCATACCACTGCATTTGCGCGGTGTCGTCCTGGGTATATGGAAACGGTTCCCCCCAATTGCCAAAGTACCCGTCATTGAGATCCCAATAGCAGCACCGGGCCGCGCTCGCACTCGCCTGCGGGGTCACAGCTGGCAAGGCGCCGACGTGGGCAGCGGGGAAGGGGTTCGCGGGCGTCGCGTAGACGCACTCCGCCGAGAAGTGGCTGATCCCCTCGAGACCGAATTCTTCAAGACAGCCCTTGGTAATCGCGCCGAACGTACCGTTCGATGGCGGGTTGCTGGCGCCGCCTACGCCACCGACAGTGCGACCGTTCGTCTTCGCGATAGCATTGGCTGCGAGCGAGTTGAGACGATTCGGGATGCTCAGCGTCGAGTCGAAGTCCGACTTCGCGTGCACCAGGCCCATGAACAACATGTTCTCGCCCCGAGCCGTCGCAGCCACCCGTGCCCTGTTGGTGTTGCCCGCCCCAGAACACCGTTGGGGATCCCCGCGCCGATCATCCCGGCGTGCTGGGCCAACGCCGGGTTGACCGTCGGAAGCTGCTTGACGCACAGGGATGAAGCCTGCCACCGGACCCGCGGTAATGGGACCACCGGCAGTCACATGGGCCGGCCCGTTGTCGACGCCTGCGAGGGCATTGATCGTGCCGAACAGTGTCTCCTCAAAATGAGGATACGTGCCCGGGTCGGGAGCTGCGACAGCCGTGAGGGCCGCACCCACGATGGCAATGCTCTCCCCCAAGGCCTCCCAAGCCGGCACAAAGGGGCCCGCGGCGGCACCGGCCCCCGCCCGCGGCGTGCATGCCGACCCTTGGTCGATGTGGAACTTCACATGCGCGCTGAACGACTCGAAGAGATCTTTCAGCTTCCCCTTCGTGTTCTGGTTGATGCGAATGCCCTCTATCGAGATCTTCAAGGAGTTGGAACGGTCCACCTCGTTGAACACCCACGCACCCGGCGCATGCTGGGGGGCCAGGCTTCCAAGATTGGCAGCTAAATCTGGGAGCGCCTTGGGACCTCCGAGGGGGAACAAATGCTCTCTGTGTTGGAAGGACAGCAGCGTCAGGTTGAGCGCCGCGGAGGCCTCGCCATCATCGAACCGTGCGGCGCCGGTCGCGGGCCCATGCGCGGCCAGGACGGCGGCCGAGTTCCCGACGGCACCCCAGTTCCCGGGGACCGGCGCGGGCGTATTCCGCGCGCACGTCTTCGGCAATCGAGAAGGCGTCCCCAGAAACGGAGCCCGTAAAGATGCCCGTGGTGCCTACCTCTTCGAGGTGGGCTCCGTCTCGGACGTTGGCTGCCACCATCAACGACGTCCGGCCAGCCATCCTGTTGTTGTTCGTGCGGACCAGGACGTCTAGGCGCGCCTCGGGGACGCCGACCTCTTTCTCCGCGCCAATGCCCGTTGCCCTGAGGTCCGACGAGCCTCTGCCAAGCAGATTTTGGAACGAGTACACTCCCGCCATCGTTGGGAAGCCCAGCGCGCCAGGAAGTGAAGGAAAACCCTGGGGGACGCAAAAAACGAAGTATCGGATACTGCATAGGCTTGAGCCAAGGGTTAAGAGGTTTAGGGTTTAGGGTTTAGGGTTTCGGGCTCCAGGGCTTGGGATCTGCAGGGTTGAGGGTTTAGGGCTCAGGGTTTCCGGTTTGGGATTGAAGCAAATTGGTCCGGGGCATTTGCCGTGGGCAAGGATCAAGACGGAACTCATAAACATAAATAACATAAACTTCATGAACCAGTCTTCCCAGACACCTCCAAGTATCGCGTCACCACACGTGATCCAGGGGCAAGGGATGTCTTCACGTGCTCTGGGGTGCGCAAACCACGCTCGACGGCCTGGGATCAACACCAAAAGAAACCCTGGGCCTATAACCCCAAAATAGTAGGATTCATATAAGGAACCCCAATAAATGGCCCAAGGTTTCTTAATCAGGTTCCTACATTATCGCTGGCAAGTTCTGCGACCATCAACGGTGCTTGTAGCGCAATCACAGAGGCCTGTTCCCTGCGAGCCAGTCGGTCATGAGCAGCACAGCTATTTGCATTGTGGGTGTTCTTTACTGTTACTGGTTCTCTGCGTTCTCATGCCCCTGAAGATTGAGCATGGTCGTTTTACTCGTCTGCTGCACACTAATACTCTCTCTTCTTCGAATTAGTGTCATTGGCTGCTGCGCATGCTCATAAACAGTCTGCTTGCTTCTCACACCGGTAGCGAGTCTCGTTGCACTCTTTAAGTGAGTTCAATACTCGTGCTGTTCGTTTTGCTTGTGCTGCCCTGAAAAATTGTAGGACCCCGATGAGCGTGCTGCTCGAATAGTCTAGATACTCTCAGTACAGCTATTGAGCTGGTACTGCAGCGCCGCACATTTATCGTGCGCATTATTGCTCATTTTGCTCTGACACCTCGTGTGTTTCTCCCCTCCACCCCACCGACGTACTCCGATTGCTCGCACCGGTCGTCGTTCAACTCTTTCTGCACTTTCCACATTCCTCTGTTTGATGCTCATACTTGGACAACTCTCGCAGCTGTATTGCTGAAGAGAAAGCTTATGCAAACCCTTGCTGATGTTACTCTGCTTACAACAGCAGTCTTGGCACTGAGGTTGCCACTCTTTTCACTCGCGGCTGCTTGTTCAGCGTGTGTCTGTGTGTTGCCGCCGCTGTTTCCCAACTCGGTCGCACGTCTGCATCTACCCTCATCATCGCCATCACGATGCACATTCCTGGCGCACATTCTCGACAGCAGAGGCAACACCAACAGCCTCGCCGCTAAGACTCTTGTGAAAGTTTTCTGCTATGAACCGCCTGTGGCACTGACCCCCAACTAAGATCCTGCCAATAGACGCCTGAAAGATGCAAAATCCTCTGGTGTACTATCTATCTCATACTATAGTATACGAGAACATACTCTACTAGACTCTGGTATGCGAGAACCTTAACTCGGAATTCACAAGAAGTCTGTCTACATCGGCCCCAGAGATAAACTACAGTATATGCATGCACATGTAAGTATTGAATTGTTCGTATAACTACTAATTTGCTTTTCTCCGCAGAGTTTAGTTATATGATTACAAGCACAACTTTACAACCTTTGATCCATAGCCTGCTGCAAGTTTTCGTTTTACAACAACCCGACTCCCTTGAATCTGGCTGCCCGGAGCTTCTGTGATGTCCTGCTTTCGCACCTCTGAGATCAATCCTAGACCCGAATCAACAGGACGACCCCTAAACCCTAAACCCTGAACCCTAAACCCTAATCCCTGAACCCTAAACCGTAATCCCTGAACCCTAAACCCCGACACCCTAAACCCTAAACCGCTGAAGCCTCAGCCCCTCCAGGGAGCCTTCTTCGCCAGAAGGCCCGCCGCCAGAAGAACAGAGGGGTTGCTGGTGTTGGTGCAGCTTGTGATGGCCTCTAGGTTAAGGATGTATAATAAAATCTCATAGCATCTAGTTAATGTAATTAAAACACGGTGACATATAATATAGGGCCCTCAATAATTAGAATAGGATTTTGGGGTTTGTTATACTATAACTATAGTAAGGAACCCCCAAAATACTATAGGTAATTATTTAGGCCCCTATATTAACATGATACTGCGCCGGGCCGATAGTTCGACCCACTAGCTTGAACATGCTGGAACCCCCCGTCCCCCACCTTCTTCCCTTGGGTACTGGCCCCCATACAGTAACAGTCTATAATAGGGCTACTATTACGGTCCCGATATATCTATATTATGAATATTATCCAACTGTTACTGAGTGGGGGCAGTACCCAACTCTTCCCCATAGACCCGGGCTCCTCCGGGAGTAAAAAGTAGAAATTCCTCCGCTAGCGCGCGTATGATAAACGACAGTTTGAGGTACTCCTCTACTCCGCAAGGGCCGGCTTGTTAGATAATTCACGTGTAGCTCGAAACTTTCGACCCGGGGATGTATATAACAATATCACATAATAGAATACATTACATTTGCATATTCCAGATCTGGCGGCTAAGGTCCGAGATCAGGGCTTTCCCGTAAAGTGGTTCGTGTTCAGGTTTGGGTGATTTTCGGGGGACTCGGGGGCCTGTGCGCCACGGTCAAAGACAGCAGCAAGCTGATTTAGGGCTTGGGGTTTAAGGTTTAGGGTTTAGGGTTTAGGGTAGGTAATGTTGTAGAAGCTCATGTATGGTAAGTGCTGCGCGGATGCATGACAACCATACATGAAGAGGAAAGCTCACTGTTGCATGACGGGATACAGCAGGTCGTCTCATTGTCTTCGAGGAACAGCTCTTGATGCATGCGGTAGAAACAACATACGACCGAAGCTGCAAAGCACGCGGTACCTATGCAAGGACAACAATACGTATACCATTCCAAATTGAACTCTGAAACCCTAAGACAGATGAATGTGCATACACATCTGCATAAGCCTCTACAAACACGTGCACATAGGCATATGTGTGTTCATGCTAGCGTGTTTCAAGCACATCGAACGTGTCTTTTGCGCACCGGTATCAGCTAACTGCAATACAGATGGCAATAGGGCCTCCGCTAAGTGTAATTTAAGGTACCATAATAGGGATCTATAAGGGCTGCTTTAAGGGACCTATAAGGGTACCTTTAAGGGTTTAGGGTTTAAGTAGTACAAATGGCCATGAGGATGGTCGAACCCGGAAGGCTCAATCTTCCAAGCATCCCTAAACCCCAAACTGTACCCTAGATCCGCAATTAAACCTAAGCCACAAGCCCTAAACCCTTCTAAACCCTATATCCAAAGCCCTCAAACCTAAACCCAAAACCCAAACCGCTTTTTTCAGGAAAATGAGGAAAGCTGAACACAAACCCCTCGACAACCGAGATGCGGCGATGGCTAGCTGACCGTGGTTCACAGTCACCGAGCGATTCTCCAGTTCCAAAACCTGCAATGCATAGAACGAAGACTGAGAACGAGAAACGACAACAGGAAGACTGAGCAAAGGAAGCAGGGGAAGAGTCACGATACGATCAGAACATCAAGAAACAGGATGACAAAAAAGACTGGCACTTTAGGGCTTGGGGTCTATGCGTTATGGGCCATGGGCAGCTATGGGTTTTAGGTTCAGCAACTGAAAGGACACGGGGCTGGGAGTCGAAGGTTCGAGGCTTAGGCTTCGGGGCTTAGAGGTCCGGTTCCTTTGAAGGGACTGCGAGAAGCTTTAAACAGTTTAAACATGGTTTAGGGTTTAGGGATTAGGGGATTCTGCGGAAGTTGCAACTACACCATGGACACTAAAAACAGTGCGGATAAGAGCTCTGGTAGTAGTAGTCGTGGTGGTCGTAGTCGAAGTCGTCGTCGTTGCCGCCGTCGTCGTCGCAGATACCGATGTCGTTCGGTTTCCGGATCGGTTACACCTCTCTTAACTCGAGACTTACTGCACAGGAGCTTCGCTTGAGCTTGGGCATGCAACAAGTGCAGTGTCTATCAGCACTTGCAGAAGGTTGCGTGCTTGGAAAGACAGCTGAGAAAACGTAAATCCACACATATACATCTGTATATGTACACGGAAACACACTCAGACATATGCACACACAGACGAAAACTAAGAATATGCTTCTTTCTTATCTGCTGAATTGCACTTATCTTCATATACTCCTTTGCTGCTTATTTGCTCTTACAAGAAGACACAGCCGTGCACTTATGCACTTCAATCGGTGGGAGATGAACACAAACCTGCGCTCCTGAACTGCCGCGCCCGTCCTAATCTTAGGGTTTAGACAAAAAACGAAAACTGACACCGAACATTACAAAAACTATCCCTATTGCCACGACTATTGCCCTTGCTGGCAACATTTGCAATACCAGTGCAATTCCTGGAAGTGGCACCTGCACCAGAGCGACTGCACTAGGTTGTATTCGTCATGCTACTACTACAACTACTACTAACCACTACCACTACCACTACCACTGCCACTGCCACTGCCACTACCCCTACCCCTCCCACTACCCCTACCAGTACTGCTACCGCTGGCGCTACCGCTACTGCTACGACTGCGACTGCTACTGCGACTGCTACTGCTACTGCTACTGCTGCTGCTGCTGCTGCTACTACTACTGCTACTGCTACTACTTCTACTACTACTACTACTACTACTACAACTACTAGACCCCCAAAGCCCAATTCCCTCGACCCCTACCTCCAAACCGTAAGCCTGGAACCCTGCACCCAAAACCAAGAAGATGGCCTTGGGGCCCAGGGAATCAGGATCCAGGCCGAAGCCCGAGTGGCCTTGGGCTAAACCCTAAACCCTAAACCCTGAACCCTAACGGGGCTTCGGGGCTCGGGATGTTAATGGCTTAGGTTGGAGGCCTCCTTAAAGGGCTAGATCTTGAAGGGTTTCGGGTTTAGGGTTGTGGGTTCAGGGTTTAGCGGTAGGGCTTAGTGGTTTACGGGTTAAGGCTTTCGGGTTGAGGTTTTGGAATTTAGGGGTGTGGGGTTTAGGTGGGGGGATGCTTAATTGAAACCTTGAGGCTGGGGGGACGAAATAGGTAGACGGCTGGCTGATGGCAAGACTGCACCAAGAGTCATCAACTTGAGAGCCACGGGCTGGGACGAAAGCTCTAGCAAGGGCAGGGCTGGCGACCCGGAGCTCACAGGAACAAACACAAAAGCGAATTTCGGCTGCGTGTCCCTGCTGCACCGTCGAAGCTCATCGCAGCTTTTTTCACAAGGCAGCGGCTGCCACACGAGTCGGCCGAAGGCAAGGACAAGCTCCGGAAAATCTCAGAGGTGCTCCGCAGTTATGTCTGTCGTGTCCTAAGTTGCCAACGTGGCAGTAGTTTAGTAGGCATGATCTTCATGAGTATAACCAGGAGTAGTAGCAGGAGTACTACGTGGATAAGTAGCAGGACCAGTGCGAGTCGTATAAGCAGCAGTAGCATGAGTACGGGTACTGTCATTATGAGTACCATGGCAGCACTGGTACTGTCGCGAGCATTCTATGCCGGAGGCTTATCGTGGATGTAGCGTTGTATCGCATCGTTGAGATCTCAACAGAATGGTTAAGGAAACGGGACACCAGAAGTAGTAGCACAGCAGAAAACTGCAGCGCTCGAAGGTGTGCAGCCAAGGATCGTGGAGTAGGCTCTTTGCCGAAGTTGACGCGACCTGTCAATCGCAGGCGAGGAAAAGAAAGAATTTGATGCAGGTGCGAGAAAGGTGTGTGCAAACGCTGGCATTGCAGGATCTTGGCTGTTGAAGCTGAGTTGGCGTCCCCGAGCAAGTTGCAGCGCGGGCTAGCGACGGGCTCTCACGCGTTTTTGTTGAGACCTTGAATTGCACACGACGTCGCTGGTTATTATAGGCCTGGGGTAAGGAAATGGCAGAAGCACACGATGTAGGGGGCCTGGAAATTGCCAAGGACGAGGTCGGGCTGGAATTTGCCTGGGAAGAAGCATTCCAGCGAGCATATATAGGAGTGGTCAAGTACTGCGCGAAAGAACCTAAGTTCGAAACTTTGAAGCCCTAAACGCGAAAGTGCAACATGGCGTTCGTCATTCATTGGCATACAGTCAAGCGCAAGACTGGCACGGAATCGGTCAATCCGTGCCTCGCGTTCTCGCAGACGGCGCAGGTGGCGCAGCAAGCCACGCTCAGTGGCACGCACGCTTTTGCAGACCGCACGAGGCTTGTAGGGAGGCAAGCCTAACGGGCAGTCATGGTCGTTGCCAAATACACGGCTAGCTTGGTTACTGGAAAAAGTAAATCGTGTAAGCAAGCGGCGGCTACTTTGAAAGACTTTGCGGTCTCACAGAGCCAGTGTTCTGCATCGTGGACGGTCCAGTCATCAAGGCTTAGTCCCAAAGTATGGAGCGCGGAGACGAACATCTCGTGATGTCTGGCTTTGGCATGGAGAGTCCTGGTGAGGTTTTTATTAGTTTGGTTGAAGTTAATTGCAGACCACGGAAGGCAAGAGAAGGACCTCAATTCCCTTGTAGTTGGCTTTCGATCGTTCCACGCACAACCGTCGCCGACGAGGAGGGGCACCGAGCTCAAGCTACGAAATCCCAGCACGGCGAGGTCTGTGTTGACCTTCGACTGGCGAGTGGAAGCTGCTCCCAAGAAGTTGCAAGACTATGTGCAAGGACAAGGACAGAAACACTGAGAGCCAGGCCATGTATGATGCAAACCTGAAGTTGTTGTCGTCGAGCCAAGCATATACGGCAGAACGATCGTCTTGGAGCACCTAGCGCAGCAACGGGAGTACTAGCTGCACAGCGTGCCTGGACAAAGCTGCGAACGCAAGACTTGGCAATCCGTGCACACGTACGCGCTCCCATGTAGCGTCCAAAAGGCCTCGGGATGGTTGCAAGCTTTGTTAGGCTTGTCTTCTCAGTAACACGAGTAGAAATCGGGAGATAAAGCATGGAAGCGGCTTGTAGGCGCGGACATCGATGGATCTGCTTGCGCAAAGCTGGGAAATCACGGACAGCAGCTTGCTCGTGTCTAGTCCATGCCAGGCTATGTAGCCACACGTGCTGGCGCGATCGGTGTACGCATGAAGTAGCAGTTGGAAGGACTCCTGCGCATGGTTCAAGGTAGGTCTGCAAGTAAACCAAGTATTGCAAGCACTGTGATGGTCCTGTGTAACTGCTACAAATCGCAGCAAGACTAGGTTGAGGATGGCGTCCACAAAAGGAAGATGTCGCCAGGCATACAAGCATCTGGAAGAATGGTCCGCCACACGAAAGACCTGGCGCAGTGGCGATGTTGGCAATTCCAAGGTACCGAAAGAGACTAGGTGGGGCTTTTAAAGCTGTTGAAAAGTATTAGAAGGGAAAACATAAAATGTCCCAACGCCCTACCTAGGAAATGGAAAACACACGTGCGACCAGGACGCGTTGTTCACCTTGCATGTCCGAAGTCGGCTTAAAACCCACAAGGGCAAATCGTAGGGTGCGCGACGCTGCCGGTCCAGGAGGGCACGTGGGCTTAGCGTCCTTGGGTGAAAACAAAAAGAAATGTTTTAGCACTGGAAAGCAGAAGATATGCAGACATTCATCCAGACTAGCGACGAGCCAGCGGTGCAACATGTGCAGCCGCGCAGTCGCTAGCTGGTAAAATTGCCGAACTTGTTTATTACATAGAGCCGGCTCGGGTGTTGGCTTGTCCTCAGGGGCACAAGTTCGACACGTACATGTGTATGCTTTGCAGGTCGAATGAGCCTTCAAAGCGGTCATAAGATTAGAAGAATGGCTGCGGCATTCCCGGACAGCAGTCGCCAGCTGAAGTGCTGACGCAGGGCTCGATTGGTCAGAGCACCTCGGAAATCACGAAGGAAGGAAGAGTTAGAGAAACAGGAGTATGCGCAGCGAAGGAGTGGATTACACAGCCACGTGGCTTGCAGTTCGAGCTGTCGACAAGTATCGTCGCAGTTGGGCGTCCATGGCTTCTAGCGCAGGTGTAGTTGCTTGGACCGGTGTGTGTCCACATTTTTGTATGGATTCTTTCATATAAGTACATAGTGGGCTCTCAGGGGGCCGGACTGCGATGCAACATGGCATGCCTAAGTGAGCAAGAAGCTGCGCAGCATGCGGCAAGGCTTGAGCTGCACCAGGACATGCACAGAATGCACAGATCGCAGTGCAGTGAACATACGCATTCTTCAAGGAAATACGATTCCTGGACGACATGAGACACGTCGTTTGTGCGGCAGGCGGGCGAAAGTCATAGCAAGATGGCGGTGGCATGCCAGTCGGGAGCGTTTTTGACCCAACATGCATGTTACTGGAATGGTTTAGTTATGCATGCTTGTTGAGGCTCAACTCAAAGAGGCGAAGTTGACGCTAGATCAAAAATGTTGCCGCAAGCGGGTCGTGTACCAGGCAGAGTCTGACGTTGAGGATGGTTACAACCCAATGCTCCCGCAAGCGTGTCGTGCACTAAGTCCAGGCTCACGCTTAGGATGCTCAACTGAGCCCAAGGCCACGCTGGAGTGAAAATGTGTCCGCAAACGTGTCGTGCATCAAGCGGAGTCTGAAGTTTAGGATGCTCATGACCCAGTCCATGTCAGATCAAAAATGCTCCTGCAAGCGTGGCATGCACTAAGTCGCGTCTGATGTGCAGAATGCCTAGCTGACAGAGGTTAAGTCCATCTAGAGTAAACATATTTTGCAATTGGTCCTGCATCAAGTGGAGTCTGACGTCCAGGATGGTTATAACTCAGTCCATGTTAGATCAAAAATGTTCCCGCAAGTGTGTCGTGCACCAAGTCGAGTCTGACGTTTAGGATGCTTAACTGACAGATGCCAAGTCCATGCTAGACTACAAATGTTTCGACAAACGTGTCGTGCACCAAGCGAAGTCCGACGTTTAGGAAATCACAACCCAGTTCATGTTAGAGAAAGAAATGCTCTGTCGGACGCAAGCGTGTCAGGTGGAGCGTTGGCTAGTAAAATTAGTTCGATTGTGTTTGAGGTGGGCACACGACGGCAGCTGCGTAGTTGCGGAAGGATGGTGACGTTGCGACCTTGCAAGCAGTCACACCGTAGAACCGAAAAGACATCAGCACGAGAGAGCAATGACAGCACGTACATCCAAGTTTGACGGCACTTGGGTTTGGAATGCTGCGAGACAGGAAACACGTCTTCTTTTTTCAGCCGCAGCTCAGCAAAACCAGGGCGGTTTTAGGTCGACAGCAACCTTTGGTCAGATGCATGACCAGGGTCGGTGCAGAGGAGAAAACAGGCAGAAGCGACGGAGAAGCAACCCTCTGCGATAGAACAACGAGGATTGGCGATGCCTGTTAAACAGTAGAAGCATGCTGCTACCAGGGCTCAGTGCTCGACCAGGATGAATGGTTTGTCGAGCAAAGCATCCCACAACGAAACCATCTGGAAGACGCACCTGCGGGGGTAATTGCTGCATGTCATTCAGCAACCCGTCAAGCCATGCGCGCGGATCAGCGTCGGGACTCAGTGGGGCAGCCTCGAACCACTTGCTGCCTTTCGACAGCTTCAAATCCATGGTTCTCCAACACGCGGCGCAATCCAAAGCAGGAGCCCGTGTACTGCGGAACAAGGCTTCCGGACAAAGTCGACGCGCGTGGTTGAGCCGTGCGGGTGGCGCACTTGGGATGGAACCAATCAAGCGGCAGGGTGGGCTAAGGTCGAAATAGCAGCAGCAAAATGGCAGCTCGGTTGGCCGCGTCGGAAATGCTAGGAGCCATGCGAGGACCAACCAGCAACGGAACACTCCAAGGTTGTCTCGACAAGATATGCTGCAACCATTTGTAAAAATCAAGATAGCTTGCATCAAACAGGTGTCTTTCTGCAGCATCCATGCGACGATGAAGGCTTGTACGACGAACACCAGCCACGTAAACACACCAGGGCCAGGCAGCCAAGACAGCACCTCGATGTTTTAGTGAGGAATGTTCATTTGGATTCGGATGCCGCCTTCGGGGTTAGGCTCCAGGGAATTATGCAGAGTGGCACTGTGCGCAGCGGCATGCATAGCGGGCATGCGACAAAGATCACAAGGCACGACCGCCGATGCTTCGACAAGTGCAGGGCGATAATTGAGGCTGACAAAACCATGCGAACACACGGCCTCTGGGAATCCCAGAAGATACGCGATCATTTCCTGAAAACTTTTGTGCTGTCGCTTCTGACAACTGACAAGCATTCGCATGAGAGCACGCTTGGCTCGAAATTGCGAGTCTGCATGAGACTGTGCCTGCAGTTCAGTTTCCAGGCGTGCATGGTCCATCCTGCAGCAGCTGCCACAGGTTTTGCATGCGCGGCTGCTGCTTGGAACTGTAAGCCGTCACATACCAGCAATAGCGCCGCGCTCCTACATAACCCTTGAAGCAAGTGGGGGCACGACAACTATGAAGATGACAGCGCGCGATACCATGTCGCACATCAAACAGCAAACACCTGCCAAGCTGTGCACATGTCAGATCGGCATCACGCAGGTAGGGTGGGACGTACATAGGGAAGCCGGTGGCATTGCTGAGAGAAGCATGGTCCGGAGTGGGCCAGGGTGGAGGCACAGGTACATGCATATCGACGCCAGCCCCTGCACGCCATCCAGTGAGAATGCATTCAACCTCGGCTGCGTAAAGTGGACGAAGGTGCTGCTGCTGAGGCTCCGTCAATGAAAACGGACGGAGAAGTTGCAAGGACTCGGCAGGATTCGTCGTCCAATCAGATGCCACGGACTCAAGGCTTGTATGGACAATACTTTTAATCAGCTCCAGAGACCCTGTCGCAACACATCCTAGTGCTCTGCAAAGCGTGCCAACAGCTGAGGACTGTCACAGCCAAGGATGTAAATCAAAAAATGTATGTGAAGCGATCCTCGCATTTGAGCTTCCACAGCTCCGAACAGCTTGGCAACTGGTCCTAGAACGCCATGATTCATGTGAGAGGCTAGGCCATCCACGTAAAGCGACGCGGCAGAAGATGCACAGCAAAACAAATCATTGCACATAGCCCGGACGTGATGATAGAAACTTTGCGCTGCCGACACTGGATTTTTAGCCAGGCCACAAGGGTAGCTAAATCATGCTCGGCTAAGACGCGTTGCAAATCGGTATCAGCAAGATCAAGCGGCATGTCATTCAAGGAGGACGCGTTGAAGCTGTAACGAAGAATCAGCGGATGCGCGACATCGGCCGGGTTCAAGGTAAGGAAGAGAACAGGACAGCCCAACCAATAGTGCAGAGAAGTAATCTGTTGGCGCATGGCCCAGCGTGCGCCGTCCGTGCGCGGCACCGTCGACTGCACAAACGCATACCACGCTGCGTGGTATGCGCAGCAAACTTTTCATGTCGACGGAGACGCTCTTGGAACGAAGAGCCTCGGGAAGCCCCCCAGTGTCTTGCAAACATGAAAAACCTGCAAGAAATCTGTTGCTTTGCGCTGCGCTAGCCGAGCGACAGTGGTTTGCCAGGCAGGCGTCTCGATCTTAGCACGCACAGCTTGCAAGAGGGCTCGCTTGTGCCTCGTAGAGAAGAGTGTCGCTACGAAGGGCAGGTCACAACCACAAAGACAGTGTTCCGGGCGATCTAGACGCAAAAGAAGCAAGCGAATCCATCCTGGAAGGTGATGTCTGCACGCAAGAAGCCGCCGTGGACACCGAGACCCCAAGGAAAGAGAACAGGAAAGCAATAACACCAGAAAGATGGGTCGTAGGCGCTCAACAGCTCGGAGCCGTGTGGGATCTGAGCGGACATGGCCGCGGGTACACGCAAGCAAGGCGTGTCCGGTTCCAGCATGTCGCGGAGCGCCTGGACACCGAATGGGCCTGCAAAGCAGCATCGTGAGAACTAGTTCGGGTGCACTTGCGAGCCTGTCGGCATCGTCTACAGACACGAGAGCACGTTCCCAAAGCGACAGTGTGGAAGCATCGTCATTAGCGACATCCAAAATAGCACCGGGCAAAAAAGGAGCATTGTCGTCAGCGGAAGAACTCTGTATGGCCGCAGCAGGCCCAGGTTCTGCACGCACGGCTTCAGGTGAAACGTGTATAGACGCAGCGTTACTGATACGCGCTTTAGTCGTTGCATTTCGCGTTTTTGATGCCTCCCCCATCTGCACACACGCAACGACTGGGGTCGCTGCAAAGTCCTTGCATTTGCCGTTCCCGCAAGGGCACACCCCCCGCACACCGTCCCCCATGAGTGAACAACTCAAGTGAAAGCCCGCGTGCTGCTGTTCGTTTTTTGCAGCCTTCTGCAAGTGCACACCTCCGGGGACAGGTGAAGANCCCGCGTGCTGCTGTTCGTTTTTTGCAGCCTTCTGCAAGTGCACACCTCCGGGGACAGGTGAAGAACGGACCCTGAAATGCATGATCTTACACCTGCGTGCTGCGGTTCGTTTTTGCAGTCTTCTGCAAGTGCACACCTGCGGGGACAGGTGAAGAACGGACCCGGAGATGCATGCACGGATACCCACGTGCTGCGGTTCGTTTTTGCAGCCTTCTGCAAGTGTACAACTCCGGGCACAGGTGAAGAACGGACCCGGAGATGCATGCACTTATACCCGCGTGCTGCTGTTGGTATTTGCAGCCTTCTGCAAGTGCACACCTCCGGGGACAGGTGACGAACGGACCCCGAGATGCATGCACTTATGCCTGCGTGCTGCAGTTCGTTTTTGCAGCCTTCTGCAAGTGCACACCTCCGGGGACAGGTGAAGAACGGACCCCGTGATGCATGCACTTATGCCTGCGTGCTGCGGTTCGTTTTTGCAGGCTTCTGCAAGTGCACACCTCCGGGGACAGGTGAAGAACGGACTTCGGGATGCATGCACTTATACCCGCGTGCTGCGGTTCGTTTCTGCAGCCTTCTGCAAGTGCACACCTCCGGGGACAGGTGAGGAACGGACCCCGTGATGCATGCACTTATGCCTGCGTGCTGCGGTTCGTTTCTGCAGCCTTCACACATCATTGCGTGCATGTGTGTTNGTTTGTGTGGGTCCAGGAGGGTGTGGGTCTACCCAACGCCAAACAGGGTGACCGAGACTGGTTTGGATGAGCTGGACCTATTATCAAGAAGGCCACGGGATCAGCTCCGTTTTAGGGTCGAAGTGTCCATGTATACCCGGCGCCGATCAGGCTGACGGAGACCCTTTTGGCAATAGAAGAGCTATTAAAAGAACTACCATACATGATCCCGCGTTTTCTGATTGGATGTCCATGCGGACGCTCGATTCCACGAGCACCCGGTGGAGGCACACATAAGTAATCATAGNTGGCAATAGAAGAGCTATTAAAAGAACTACCATACATGATCCCGCGTTTTCTGATTGGATGTCCATGCGGACGCTCGATTCCACGAGCACCCGGTGGAGGCACACATAAGTAATCATAGCGATCACCCATAACATCACAGCACATCAAAACCAGCCATTCCCCATGTAGACGCTCGATTCCGCAGGCAACCGCTCGAGACGCACATCAGTGGCATCATAGCGCTCGAAGACTAAAGGAAAACCAGCCGTTCCCCATGTGGACGCTCCTTTTCAGAGGCACCCGCTCAAGACAAACAGCTGTAGAATCACAGCACTTCAAAACCAGCCATTCCCCAACTACTTGGTGGTGGCCC